>JAVQJG010168176.1:0-18293 GCA_036024015.1 Craterocephalus amniculus
GAATAAGCTGAGTTGATCATAGAACCCAAACTAAACCAACTCAGGACTAACAAACCAAGGCTTATACAAAACACAAGCTAAACCAAAAGTGCTAAATGAATACAACTAATAAGAGGCAAAAGCAAAGCCACAAGGCTACAATAACACAGACAGAAATCTCAGTTACTGCAAATGACTGAGAGGCAAGCTGGTAAACACAGTCCCAAAGACACACAGCTGCCCCGAATGAATGTTGAATGGCTCCTTAAATAGGAGGGCTGAGGAATTGGTAGCTGCAATCCCAGCCAATCACCAGCAGGCGGGAGGAATGGGCGGCCAACCAGATCCAGCTCCACAGTCTATACAGATGGATCCCGGGACGGCCAATCAGCAGCGAGGGATGAGACAGCCTACTTTGCATGTGCTTTACAGGGGGCCAGGCCAAGGGCCGTAACACCTGGTAACGAGCATTTCATTTGATTCAGGTGTGTTGGAGAAGGGTTGCAGATAGTGCAGATTGTAGCTCTCGAGGACCGGACTGGGGAACCCTTGCTCTAGGCCCTATAACTAAGTGATCTGGTAATACTACATACCAAAGTTTTTGTTTCTATTTAGCCTATATGTACAGTAAAGATGAGTGTATCAAAGTCTCAGGGTTATGTGGTATTTTGAAAGCATTTGGCTTGTCTTTACTCCTGGATTCCTGCACTTTACTCCACCAGCTTTGTAGTAAGTCAACCTCATTTTAATTCTCAGCCTTTTCTAAAAAATTACATTTTTTAGATTAAATTTTGGATTTTTGACTCAAATGGTTTTGCTTCTTTGGATGGAGAATCAAGTTGTCACAAATCCCAGCTCATTTTCTAGCATTCCCGACCTGTTCGGACATCCGATACCGCTGAATATCAGCCTGAATGAATCAAACCACTAGTATCTCATCACTGGGATGAATGCCCCCCCTGTTGCAAACAACCCACCTGTTCCCAGAAGAGCAAGAGAAATCCAGATGTCAGTGTCTGCTTTTGCTGTGCTCAAAACCTGCTTAAAGTTTGAATAAACTCATATTTACCCAGTTCTGAACTTCTGCAGGCCGTCTGCCCAATCATTTCAGTTATGACTTTATTGATTTGAGTTCTCAGGAGGTGTTCAGATGAGAGCTATCAGGGAATTTAATCGAAGATATAATTTATAAATTAGGCTAATGGGGATACTTAATGGATGTGATTGGATTATAACTGGAGTACAATCAACTGTATTGAACTACACTGTCTGTATATGTCCCCTGAGATTACTTTTTTTGTGAATAGGTGCTACGAATAAAGCTTTTGTTGTTTCACAAATTGACAGAAAATTCTTGCACATCCAAATATCTGACCGATGCACACACTCATGGAAAACTCAGTTTCATCATAATTAAAAAATAAATATATATATTTTTTTCAAGATCTGAGCATGTGGATACTGAACAGTGGGAGGCCCAAAAAGGGGCCTAGGGGAACTCTAGTTCATCTTTTGTTTTGGTAATTCTATGGTTACCATTTGAAATAAAGTAAGCAGCCTAATCTGAATTAGCTAATCTGGACCAGTGATTCCTACATAACTTACCAGCTGGTCTAAAAGGATTTTATGGTCATCTGTTACAAAATCCAGCAGAACCAAAACCAAACAATCTGTATACAAGGACGTCTGTCACACACTGATGAGGGCTGCTTTGATGGTGTGTCTGAAAACCTGAGTGACAGACATCACAACAATTATTAAGTTCTAAGAATCTCTAAAACTGTTGAAAAATGAGCATTATCACAAGTTCACTTCAACCTGGTACAGCTAGGTTTAACTCACGCGTAGCCTCCGCACGGCGGGATCCGCGGAGGCTACGCAGACCCTTTGTGTGTTTATACTCCTGCGTAGGGAGAAGTGACGGTTCGCAGGTTTTTTTTCCGGCTCTACAGGCAGTGGTAGGCTGGTACTGGTGAATAAACTCTGCTATGCAGACTTTTTTCAGTGCTTCAACATAAAAATTTACAATCTAGTGATTACATGCAGTGATTATTTTTTAAGGTCCGCTGTTAGATGAGCTCCACAGCCACAAATCACCAACTCAGCTGCACGATCAGTGAAGTAAACTGTTGTCAGATCTGGAAAAGTGCAGTTTTATTTCATTTTTATCCGTGGTTTAAAAGGTAGTCAGATATCCGGAAACTAGTATAACAATCTGACCAATCACAGGGAAACACTTCTCTGCGTCTCTGTAGCCGGCTGCAGTCAGCTCTGGAAGAGGTGCGCATCGAGCCACTGCGGACCTACGCAGAGGCTACTGCGGTTACGCCGCAACCCCCACGACGCAGACGACGTGCGAGTATAAACCCCGTTTAAGACTGATAAGGAGCTAATAATTGACAATGTACTTGTACAGTAAGATACTTTGTTTGTTTCCAAGTTAGAAGGAGAAAGACGATACAGAACAGTAGCGAGCCCAAATCTGAGCCTTGGTGAACTCCACATGTCGACTCCAATTTTAGTTACAAATGGACACTAAGACGTTGTTTTTAAAGTAAATTCAAAGTGATTCAGAACCAAACCACAATAAGGAAAATTATTTTTGCAGAACTTGTGGAAAACTTCAACTTACTTACTCTAAGTTATATTTTCTAAAGACACACACCTAGATGTTTTGCTGTTTTCATTGTTTTACATGGTATTGACTACGTATATGATATTGATCGAATAAAATGGCCAAGGTGTAAAATGTATGAAAATGAAAGAAAATGTTATTTAATCTTGAAAATGACCACCTACACCCATCGTCCTGTCCTCATACTTGTCTAATAAAGCCTGATTAGCATGAAAAGATAAAAAAACTGAAGAGTCTCTTTGACTGTTGCACCTGTGATAAATTGTGAAACAGCATTGTCTCCTCCTCTCTCATTAAGGTCCAGGGTTTCTAACTGCTTAAAGAGATAATAAAGAAGCACAAACCCTCCAAGGCATTCAGAGATAACTCCTCGACTTACTTTATGCAATAATATCATACCTAAACTGCATCTTATCCAAGACAAAATTCTGTATATAAGTTATATCGCCCTGTACAAACGACTTCAAATGGGATTTTCAGACAATAAGAAATGCTCCATGTTGAATACTAAAACACTCAGGACGAGATATCTTGCTTTTCATCTGTGTCATCATCCAGTTCCCTCCTCCTCGTCTTACTATCAACCCTTTAAATTGTCTAATGAAATGTGGCTTCATCAGTTCATATACATAATTAGTGGCTTTGTGTCAAAGTACTGATAAGCGGTGGTAAATGTGGATGTGGGTGGATAAGAAGCACTCTGTGCTGCCATCCAAAAGGTGATCACAAATCCCAAGCACAAACTAAAACCCCATCAGAAGGAAACTGGTTCAACTCAAATCAATACAATAAACTGAGTCACATTACTTCACTTCGACCTCACTATTTCTCCTGAATTTAGTAGTTTATGTAAAAAAACAAAACACTAAAAGCCAAGATGTACCAGCCTGGAGAAAGTAAAAGTACTTTAACAGTATTAATAATCATAAAGTGCATCGGTAAACGCATTGGAAAGTATAGAAGCGTCTCAGGCAGAGCCAGAGAGTCACTATTAACCTCCATCAACATCCTCTCAGAGTTCTGCAGTGCAATCAAATATGTTTCATCACAGAATTCATACAAAGCATCTCTCTGATGCATGTGCTCTCAAGCACTTCATTTTTACTCTTTGAGTAAAAAGAAACATTTTCTACACTGAAATGAAAAATTGAATAACATCCTCAGATATCCATTTTTTATGCAAATTTTGTGCAATTGTACTCAAGTAAAAGACTAACAACATGATCATCAATCGACCTAGGTCTGGGGCTCCAAACAAGATCTCACCTCATGGGGTTTCGCAGGATCATGAACGGTGAGAAATAGACCTAAACAACAGAGTTAGTGGATGATCTTAAAGCAGCTGGGATCACTGTCACCAAGCAAACCGTTGGTAAGACTTTACACTGCAATGGTCTAACATCTTGCAGTGCTTACAAAGTAACCCTGCTTAAGAAAGCACATGGCATCAATTCAACCAGTTGTATCTGGAGGGAGAGACATGCTGCTTGTGAGCCCAAGAACACCCTCCCCACGGTCAAGCATGGAGGTGGTAGCATTATGCTTTGGGGGTGTTTTTCTGCACAGGGCTGCTTCATTGTATCAATGGGAGGATGGGCAGAGCCATGTAGCATAAAATCCTGAGTGAAAACCTCCTTCCCTCTGCCAGGAAGCTTAAAATGGGTCGTGGATGGGTCTTCCAGCAGGATAATGACCCAAAGCATACAGCCAAGGCAACCAAGGAATGGCTGAAGAAGAAAAAATCAAGGTCTTAGAGTGGCCCAGCCAGTCTCCGGACCTGAATCCTATAGAAAATCTATGGAGTAAGCTGAAGCTCAGAGTAGCCAAGCGACAGCCATGAAATCTTGGTTTGAGGTCATTTGCAGAGAAGAGTGGATCAAGTTTCCTCCTTATATGTGCAGAAACCTGGTCATCAACTACAAAAAAACATCTGACCTCTGTGCTTGCTAGTAAGGGGTTTACCACAAAGTACTAAGTCCTTTTGGCAAGTGGGTTTAAATACTGATTTTCCTTAATAAACGCAAATAAATAAATACAAAATCTTTCAATTCGATTTCTTGATTTTCTTTGTGAAATGTCTCAGCATGTTAGACTACACCGACCATTAATATTACGGACTGATAGTGTCTTTATAGTGGCCAAACCAACAGCATCATCAAGGGATCAAAAGGGATTGTTTTCCCCACTGTTTGTAAATATACAGTATATATACAGTATATATATGTACACACACACACACATATACACAAACTCCCCTCCAAATGTATAGTCAGTAGCTGGAGTTACAAAGCAGACACTGTTGATATTAGATGCATGTTATCACTATGGTATTGGCTGATATCAGCTTCAGTTTTGGCTGTAATTTGTATTTTGGTCATTCCACTGATTATAATGAACCCATAAATGATCAGGTGCTGTAAGAACATAAACCAAGTCTGCTTTAAGCAGGACAGGATGCACATATCTTGCTTGTTTTGCCTAAGAACAGCTGCTGTGTTGTATATAACGTAAGTTTAAATATTTTTTCTTATTTTTCACAAGCAGTAAAAATGACATAATTTTCACCTTTTTCTGCATCTGCCAACATGGCAAAGAGTTCTGAGTAATAATCCATTCTATTTCCACAACACAAGAAACTACATCAAATGTGCAATAGAGTTGTGTATGTGTGTGGCAGATTATCTGCTAAATTAGTACTAAATATTGGCATATGGGATATTGGGCATAAATCTATATCATGCATCCGTTGTATATGCAGAGCACATGACCCTGTTAGAATTGCCTGGTCGCCTAAACAAACAGCAATAAAACATACCTCCTTACATAGACACAAACAAGCCCAGCTGCATCTTCTCTTCCCTGACAGAGACACACATAACACTTGACACTAATCAGCCTAACTCCTTCAACAGGTTCTGGCCTCTCATCGTTACTGCTACCACTGTCAGCCACCTACGAAGCATAAGCTAATATATCCACAAGTCACACAAACAACCCCCATTCAAACACACAACGGATGGAAATATCACATTATCTGGCTCCCATTTCATTCTGGTAATGATGTCCTGGCAGAGGAGTCAAAGACAGACAAGAGGAGAGAAGAGGTGAGATGACAAGCTTTTAATGGTATGAGGCATCCTGCATCAGAGCCGGCAAGAAGAACATGGCACACAGCTGCATCTTTTAACCGCTGTTTGGTTGAAACTCTGATTCATTTCTGTCTGATGAGCATGGGATCAAGTTATGACATAAACTGGAGCCCATCCCGGTTGCTCTCAGGGGAGAGGCCTGCAGAACCAGTAGATCTGTCGCCCGAATGACAACTGGCCAGGTAAAATTCAAGAACTCAGTCAGAGACACGCAACATGGCAAACAAACTGTAATGCATCAATAAAACAAATCCCTTACAACCAGGGGTGTAAGGCCCAACCGGGGAACAGGCCTCTTTACTCAAATCACATTTTTTATCTCAAAAATCTGCTGTGTTAACAAAATGAGCATAATGTCCCATCTACTTTCCTTTGCTAACGCTGATTTTACAAAACCACAATAAGTTATGTAAAATGAACTTCCCAATTAATTACATTTATCTCTAGAACTGCTAGAAATAATCTGCAGATGTGAAATTATTTCCTTCATTCCACACAGACAAAACTAAAGAGTCATTGAATTTGGCCGTTTTGGTCATTTTAAAATGACATTTATATTCACACACCTTGAGTTTCAACATAGTTCATGATGTAAACCCATGATAGATTGCAATTATATTACATTTGTGTACCTGTAAATTACTTTTGTGACTCTATTTGACCTTAGATAGCATAAATGACTTGGAACCAAGCGCCAACCTCCGGCTTAGAGACAGGAAGTCTAAGATTGCAGATCCCCCCTCCCGCAAACAGAGCAATTATCTATAGATTCCCATGTTTGAAAGGCCTGGTACAAAAAACATTTTAGCTTTAAAAAGGTCAGGTTTATCTTCAAGACAACTATGGGGGGAAGGAAAAATTCTAACTCATTCGTTTAGATGTTAATTAATCCTAAAATTCCTCATAATTAGGGGCATGTCCTTTTGATTGACAGGTATCTGGGAAAACGAGGCCAAAAGTAGCACAGTCGTGGTTTTTAACAGTACTAACTCAACTCAACTCCACTCAACTTTATTTATAAAGCACTTTAAAAACAACCACAGCTGAGACAAAGTGCTGTACACAAGTAAGCAAAAATAAACAGCACAATAAACAGCACAATAAGGAACACAACAAAACACAAGATAAGTAAATAAGGTATAAAAATTACTTAACAAAATTTAAAAGACACTAAAATAAAACAAAGCCATGGTACATTAAAACCGAGTCTCATGAGGAGTCGAAAGCCAGTGAATAAAAATGTGTTTTAAGACGAGATTTAAAAATGGACAGTGAAGTACTAAGTCTGATGTGAACAGGCAATTCATTCCACAGCTTGGGGGCTGCTACGGAGAATGCTCTGTCCCCCCTGAGCTTCCGTTTTGTCCTCGGCACCACCAGAGTGCACTGATCGGCTGACCTGAGGCACCGAGCGGAGGTGTAGGGGTGGATAAGTTCAGCGAGCTTATCCACCCCTACACCTAAGCTGCACCAAAAAGCTGTGATGCAATGGAAAAATTTTCCTAAATTTAAATTTCCGCAAATACTTTAAAGATCTCTCCATCTGAAGATTCAGAAAATCAAAAGGAATAAGGGAAAGTTATCCTCTTGTTTGAGGGAAGAAGCCGTGATCCAGAAACGGCCATCTTCTCTGGACCAAGCGATAAAATAAACGCAACAGAGAACGGTACTTGCAACGAAAAAGCTGATCACTGACAGCTGTTTTCAAGATTCTGTTAACAACAGCAGGAAGCAGCACAGAGAAAGAGAGGAGCTGCTGCTACAGCAGTGACATTTGATCAGAACTGTAGGAAACGTTTAGTTTAGTTTTTTTTAATTACATGAAAAGTGAAGGTGTTAAACCTTCTCACCAAGAAAGGTCAGGGGATGAGTGTACGATAATTCTGTAAAAAATTTCAGCAGAATTAATTGCATAAATTAGTTACTGTCATTAACACGTTTTTGACAGCCTCAGTTGTTTGTGTTGTTGTGGGAATAAAATTAGGGTTTATGAGATTTAGAAATCATTTCTTTGTTTTTATATTTACACTTTACATGACATGATAATTTTGGAGATTGTGGTTGTAAAAACATTTTGACCTCTGATACATTTGGTACCATCTTTAATGAAAAAGATTTGTTTATAACTGTTAAGTGTGGTAGTGTGTCTGTTTTGCACCGTATTTAAAACCTAAAAATAATTTTAAAATGGTCAATCACGAAACAACAACAAATAAACTGTTAAGCGTGTTGTTTGGATTGATCATGCATTGGCACAAGGACTGTTTCATCTGTAGACAAATAACGGTTCTAAATTTACTTTTGGTGAAAATGTTGTTAAGCATCTCAAACTTGATGTATTAAAAGTACAGACCAAGCAAAATGACAAAGAGTTTGTGCTTGTTTTTTTTAATGAGAAAGGAAATAAAGATAGGATTAAGTCCTCTTTAAAGGAGCTATACCTGATATCAATGGTGCGTTCGATTTGTCCTCGGAAGTCGAATTTTCCGAGTTCCGAGTTGGAAATGCAGAATACAGAACAAATAGCAGCAAAATGAGTGTTAGTGGAAGAAATGCAGAAGGAATTGGCTAATGTTTTCTCTCCTGATGAGCATTCCTATAAACTTTCTTTTCTATTTGTGTGTTTGCAGCAACAGCTTCAGGTGCAGCACCTGTCTCAGCTCCAGGGTCTGGCCCTGCCTGTGACCCCACTGCCCCTGGGCCTCACCCCGCCCTCCCTGCCCGCCGTGTCCTCCAGCTCCGGCCTCCTCTCCCTCTCCTCCATCTTGGCCAACTACTCCCACAGCCAGCCGCCGGCAGTGAAGGAGGACAAGGCCAGAGAAGCCGCAGAGAGGGCGCCCAGAGGGGAGGACGGCGACAAGTCAGACTAGTGCAGACACAGAGAGGAGGTTAAGATGGGGGTGGGGGGGGGTTAAAGTGTAAGCTGTAACTGTATATGGTGATTGATGTAAGTCTGGCTGCTGAATGTCGTAGAAGAGTAACCGCAGGGATGATGACGAGCAAAGAGGAAGGAGCTGAAACGTTTGGATGTGCAGAGGAGGGAACTCTCCAAAACTGTTTATGCTCATATTTAGTGGTCATAGCCTCAGTTCAGGCTTCTACACTTTAATAGATGCTTTTTTTATTTAGTGTAAGCCATTGTTGTTAGAGTTAACGCAAGATTCATGTTTTCCTATTTGGGATGAGAGTTGAGGATGAAACAGTGACAGCAGCTTTCTGAACACAAATCTGTCTCTGGCGGATTTATTTTTCTGACTTGTGTCAGCGCTTATTTTCATGTCCTCTGTAGTCCTTCTCATCGACTCTTGCTTGCTGATGTGTTCCAGTCCCAGTAAGCAGTTTTAAGACCATCCCAGTTCTCTCGAACTCCTTCCCCTCTAAGTATGACACATGATAGCGCCATCTTAATATCTTCCAAAATAAAAACCGGTTTGGTTAGTTTTGTCAGGAATTCATCTTCTTGGAGCCAAAAGACGTCTTAGTCTGAAGTTAAGTGTAATATTTTTTAGGAGACTTCTTACTCGTCAGGTGAGTCAAGCCCAGGCATTGGTAGTTCAGTAAGATGCACAGCTTGGGAGTTAATTTGTGTTTCATGGGCTTAGCTGTTGCTGCTATGCGTTACATCGACTTGTCTTTTAGATGAAAGAGTTGAATTTTTCTCTCTTCAATTGAAAATTTGATTTTGACTTGTTCTCGTGAAGTAAGGCAAGAGTATCATTAGACCTTAAAAAGTGTCGGTATGTTTGAGTGAATGCGCCCTGAAAGAAGACACTTGTTTCACCTAATCTTTTTTCTATCAAGTATTTTCCTTGTACCTTTGGGCCAAACAACTTCCCACATTTGAAAACTGTTTAAAGGCTATTTGTTGTGAAAATGGTATTTGACTAAATCTGAACGCATCATTTTGAAACCAGAGGAATGCTGTGTATCTTGTTGTTGGCAGATCTCTTCAGTTTATTATAGGACGCTATAAAACGCCTGCTTTTACTTGTCTTGTTAATTTTATGTGCACTCTCCCTCTCTTTGTTTTTAACGACCCTAACCTGTAATTTCCTTCGCAAAAGCTTTGCCTGCAAAACAAACTCTAACCATAACCCCTCAAGAAAGCGCTTTTGCAAATATATTACAAAAAAACTGAAGTGAAAAAACAATATCTACATTTCTATTATTCTCTAACACAAGCTCTTTTGCAGCACATACTTCATTACATACAGCAGCTGTATCTGGATAGCCTGTTTTTCCACACCTTGTTAGAAGAGCTCGTGCATTTCCTTTCTAAATTGCACTGTGTGGCAGTTTTGCCAGTCAGCAAAATATCAAGAAGTTGTCAGAATTGTGATAAATTTGAATACAGATCTCCGCTGTAATTTATCCTCTGTCACTAAATGCACAACGTGCAGACACTGTTGTTGCACGTCTCTCCTCATATTCAGCCTCCTGGTGTCATATCATGCATTATGTAGACCAAGGAACAACTTCAGACTTCTTGGGTCCGTGTCCTGCAGGTTTTCTCTGTTTCCAACACAGCTGGATCAAATGAAATGGTTCTCCAACAGCTTGATGTCAAGCTCTGCACAAGCCTCTAAAGGGGCCATTTATCGAGTCAGGTGTGTTAATAGCAGGGAATCATTGAAAACCTGCAGGACACTGAACTCAAGAGGTCTGGGTCTGGTGAACCCTGATGTAGACATCAAGCTGCACAATTTAGTTTAATTCGGGTGAGTTGCAGCAGGGAGACTTCTGAAACTGCAGGACACTGGCCCTCGGGGAGCAGGATTGAGGATCCCTGCATAAGCCATTAGCAAGTTGAACCGTGAGTTGTACAAATGAATTACCTTTGTGAGTTGCAGGTGGGGGGTGTGGGTATGCAGGTTGGTCTTGTAAGCATAATCAGTGTAGCACTTGTTATAAAGTTACACAGTGCTTTACATGAAAGGACGATGCAAGTTTTATCAGATGGATGTTTATAGAAACGGTGAAAGCTGTTCAACATTTTTCCTTCAATGCACAGAAGGAACGGCTCAGTCTCTTACAGCAGGAATAATCTGAACGGATCGCTGATTGAAAACGATGCAAGGTCAGAAAGCAAACGGATTGTGTTGGAGTTGGAAACGCATCGCTGTATCTTATTGTATTCTTTGCCTTTTGAAATGATTGTTTAAAATCCGGTTTAAAAAATGTTGACTTCTTGTCCATCAAATGAAAAAGAAAAGAAAACTTGTAGCTGGCGTGTTGGATTGATCCTGGTGTTTCACTGTGCAGATGGCAGCAGTTAGTGCTTTTTCAGTTCAGAACATGGCACAAAGGCGGCTGAACTTTCATCTAAAGAGGTCCAAGGGTGGCGCCAAAGAGTGGCCATAGCCCCCACCCTGGAGCCTAACCGCTCCTCTGGCCTTCCCATACAACCAATAGGGATGTCCCTCAGAGGATCACCCTTGTACTCAGAGAACTAGAGTTGCATGTAGAAATTCCTAAACTGTCAAAAGATCAGTAGCTCTTTATTTGTATAGCACTTAATTCCACCTGATTGTAGAAGAAATTGCTACATAAAGAACTGAGTAAAAACTATCGTACAGTAGGTTTGCTATCAGGAAACATTAGGGGCAGAGACACATTTATAATATTGTTCTAAAATCCTAAGATGGTACCATAAAGACCATAAATGGGAATCATAAATATGAGCCAAAAAAAAGGAAGAATCTTTTAAATTTTTGTGCTACATTGAAAATGAAATGAAACTGAAAAGATGTACAATTAGGATTAAGTGAAAGTAAAATAAATACAGCTGATATATAGAATTTAACTCTGTTTTAAGTCCTTTACATGTAAAATTCTCATGCATTTGATTAGATAAAAAAACTCCTGGTCTCATTGGGTTGGATGTTCTTTCTACATGGCAGCATGTGAGTAAAAATACTATAATAACCACATACTGTAAAACAATTACATAATTTTCTGACACCTGATTAAAGTGATGGTCTTTGCTCGGCCGCCCGAACTAACCCCTTCAGGCCCCATCACCATCCAGCCCCGTCTGTCTGTGCCTTCCTGACTCTGCATTCTTTTTCCATCTTTGTTTTAATCACCACCTGTCATCATCTCGTGAAAAGCCACCTCTGATCTCTGAGCACATCCAAAACAGAAAAGGAAAAAAAAAAAAGTCTCCTCTGTATTTTGATTTGAGAAGCACTTCAGTTGTGGCTCATTGTTTGATTTTCTTCTTCTTGTCTGTGTTTGTGTTGTTTTTTTTGGGGGGGGGCATTTTCATATCTTGAGCATGGAAACGGATCACATGTTTGCACTCGGTAAACTGACTTCAGTCTCTGTGGAAAATCTCCTTTGGTAAAAATCAGACACGTGAATGGTTTGTGTGTTTGTTTTGCTGTGAAGGGCCAATTTGTATACATATGAATATATCAATATACATATTTTTTAAAGCATTTTTGTATGTTTCAAAGCTGCTTTTTAACGTGTGTGTATCATGAAAGACCTTGGTGTTGTGTGTATGTGTGCGTGAGCATAACGAGCCTACAGTAAGAGGCACAATGTTGTACAACATGTTTTTCCTCCCCGTTTTTTCCTCTCCCATTCATTCTCTCAGTAGCTTGTAAAATGTAACATTGTTTCTAGGTTTGTAAATGTTTTATCCTCTGTTTTGTTTGGGTTTTTTTTTTCTTTTTTTTGTGGAAGCAAACCGTTAAATGTGTTTATAAACACACATTTTAAAAATATCTGCTACTAAAAACAAAAAGATGTAAGCAAGCAACTGTGTACTCTGAGAATGAATTGACCTTTTAGCAGTAAGGAAGCTTCTCTGGTGCCTTACAATAAAAGACCTGATTAAGAGTGTCCATTTGTCTGTGTCAAAAACAAGAAACCAAATCCAGTTACACTGCAGGGTTAGTTACTATATTGTTGGACATACTCTTGCTCTTTTATGTAGGTAGACCTGTTTAGTTGCTTGTTAACACAATTGATTTATTAACCAATCACACAGTAAGTTCAGACTGAGTATCAGAAGGGGGAAAAAAGATTTTAATGACAGAACATATGGGATGGTTGTTGGTGGTCTGAGTGTTTCAGTAATTACTGATCTGCTGGGATTTTCACATAACCATCTTTAGGGGTTTACAGAGAATATTTAGGAAAAGATAATATGCAGAGAGCACTTGTTGTGTGGACCAAAATGTCTTGATGTGAGAAGACAATGGGCGGAGCAGCTGTGTGACACAGTCATGTCAGTATGGACCAAAATCTCAGGAATGTTTGTTGGATCTTTGCCACCAAAAATTAACACAGTTATAACAGAAAAAGAGAGTCCAGCCTGGTAATATGTACCTAATAAAGTGGTTACTGAGAACCCTCTCAATCCTAGATTAGGCTGAAACGCAAAACTTTATCGGAAAATTGACCAGCTTAATTACAAAAAAATTTCTTCCCAAGTCCATCATTCATTTTCAGTTTTAAGAGAAGATGTACAATTTATGTTTCTTAGCTTCTGGCAAAAGGTTTGCCAGAAGCTTAATTTTCTATTAAATGATACACTGACATTTGAGTCCTGCCTGAAACTTAATTAGGTCAAAATTTCACAGAAATATCTGACAAGATTAAAACCTGATCAAAGTGGTTAGAAGTATAAAAATGTATCCAGCACACATGTTAAATAAGAAGAGATACCACAGCGTACACAATCCTGCACCGTCACATACAAAGGTTCATGTGAAAGACAAAATAACCCAGTTAACTGCTCATCACACATGACATGACACAGATCACAATCCTTGCTGTCTCGGACAAAGCTCCTCGTACAGTATGATATAACCTTATAAGTCCTTATTCTAGAGGCTGCAAGAACAAGGAAAAAGTTCTTACTGTGTGCAGTATGTAACAAGATCTCACAACTGTCAGCAACAGGTTCAGACTTGAACCCTGCGTCACCGTAGGACACGCTTAAAATGAACAGGAGGAACACAAGTCAATGAATGTAAAGGGGGGAAAAAAAATCAAATGCATTCTTTCACTGAGTCACCACAGGTTACTTGTATGCATATTTGTCCTTTTGCTGCTGAATAAAGCACGCAGACACAGCATACAGGCTGGTATTTATATTTATATAGAAACTTCAGAAAACATCTGACATGCTGAGGGAAAGAAATGATAACATTATGTCCAGTTCCACTACAGGTTACACAGTCATGAAGAGGGACGGAAGGCCCGTGAAGGAATTTAGTTTGCATACTTGAAGCTGGAAGAAACCGAACATAAGTGAGTTTATGTGGTAAATAAAAACCTTTAAGTTTGTAATTTTCAAAGTTTCTTTACAATAAAAAGTGTTAACTGCAACATCACAGTGAGTTAGTGGTTACACATTCTTAAAATGCAACAAAATATATTTGATATAGTAGTTATGAACAAGACAAAAACAGCCCCGTGTAGCTGGATGGAAGATGTTCATCATTACACATATGTGAGTTTTAAAGATGTTAAAATATCTGCAGGAAAACAAAAATGAAAGGAGGATAGTCTAGTTCCAGTGTAAAAGAAAAACATGACTATGTGGAAAACATTCAGCATCCGCGGTTGTGTTTCTTAAGAACAGGGAAGCTTAATATGATTTTTAGCAGTCGCTTTCACTCCGAAAACATGCTTACTCTTTAAAAGAGGAGGTCTTTTAAAATATATCTATTTACACAATCTCTGCTAGGTGTTGCACAAAATCTCTCACTCACATATCAATCAGGCATATTTCTGCAGCACACACTCACACACCCATACTATAAAACAGACATGGGACTTCTGTTCCAACAGGTTTTGGGAATCCAGGTTTTCATAGCTGTAAAGTTGTTGGGAAGTCATCTGGAGGATCTCTCTCTCTCTCTCTCTCTCTCTCTGTACTTGTCACACATCTTTAGGTAATGGAGCGTAGGCTCAGGTTGGTGGAAGCTGCTGATGCAGGCGCTCATACCGGCCTGGAACAGTTGTAGTGGTTCCCATGCTGCGAGTCTGAGGGCTGCGGGCTCGGTTTCTGTTCAAGGTGTTCGGTCTCTGCTGTCTCCGGTTGCGTGCAGAGCGGAGGCCGCTGCTTGAAGAAATCAGACATATATCGGATCTGAAAGTCAAAAGGAATGAGAATGAGACAACATTGTACTGCAATGCACCTAACAGGCAGCATGTTATAAACAGACTTATTGGACCGACTGTTGCGTTTTGATTCAGCTGGTGCTTCATTCATGTTCGGTTCCTACACAATCAAATCAAACTCTATGAAACACTTTTTAGGAAAAGCAACACAGTGCTTTACAAAATAAAAACAATTTATACATATTTTTCCACTCACTCTTTCAAACATGAACTACAATTGCTTTTTTTTTTCTTAACTGAATGTGGGAGTGAAAATAATGAGAAAAACAAAACGGCTTGATGCTGCTGTGAGGAAAGGAACATTGTCTGAGCTACATCAGCTCGCTTTAAACTTGGGAGTAAATTGCATTTGTAATGGAAAAATTTGAAGGGAAAGCAGTTTTTTTT
This sequence comes from Craterocephalus amniculus, assembly GCA_036024015.1. Taxonomy (NCBI): domain Eukaryota; kingdom Metazoa; phylum Chordata; class Actinopteri; order Atheriniformes; family Atherinidae; genus Craterocephalus; species Craterocephalus amniculus. The sequence goes on from JAVQJG010168176.1 coordinate 15,292, forward strand.
CCTGTGTATTTTTCATATCATCGATAAATGAGAGAATTCAACAATTGTTCTGATTTCCTGTCCTGCACAAAACTAAGCATTTATTCTTTGTAGATAAGAGAGCAGGGTGCTGGTCCTTCGCCCACAGCGTTGGTGTTGTCCTTGGGTGAGCTGAAGACTTTATGTATCTGGTGAAAAGAAGTTTTGCATATTTCTGCCTTTGTGCATACGCAGTTTTATAAATCTGGCCCCAACTTTCTCAGCTCAAGGGAAAACGTAATTCAGCTGCTAATTAATTACAAACAAAGAATGTTTAATTTAAAGAGAAGAAGGATCTCACAGGCCTTCACTTCCTGAATAGAAGACACAAGCAACTTATCAAAAGCTTGAAGTTTTCTGACTTCACTCCACATGAGAGACACACAGACACAAACTCACAGTGAGAACGGCAACCAGAGCTCCCTGCAGCAGCCCCACCAGCACGTCACTCCAGTGGTGTTTGTTGTCAGAAACCCGGGTGTAGCCAACATATAGGGCGAACGCCAGCAGGAAGAACTGAATGGTGGGTCGAACTAGTCTTGTCCACTTCCCCTGCATTCTGGCCTGGACGTACAGCTACACACGCGCACACAACCAAAAACAGATTTAGAATCACCTCATCATCTTTATAATCCTTTTGACATTTATTACAGTATATTCAGTTCATTAAATCTGACCAAAATAATATTTTAATTGATTATCAAACCCTGCAAGAACATTTTAGGATAGTGCTTTATATCTATATACAACCAATCTTTGCTGACAAATTCATGATTATTATGTTTTTGTTTGCGTCTCTTTAATTGGTTTGGTTATGAAAATGTTTATAATATCTCAAATAAGTACATTTAATGTAATATATTTTAATGGTTCTTAATGTAAGCTTTTTTTTCTATCTAACAGAGGATTGTCCTGAAATGAATAATCGTGATTAAACATAATCAGTCAGAATCCAGCTATTGTGAAACACACTCTTATTACAAAAACAGCATTTTTAAAGTGGAGTCATACTTATGTGTCGATGACAAAGAGTAATTTCGCACCCTGCACAAAGTTTCAAGACTGAACACTCACCGACAGGAAGAGCATGCAGTACATGCCAAAGGACGAGTGGCCCGAGTAAAATGATAACCTGACGAGTAAAAATGGAACATTTATTAGTTTTTAAAGCAACGAGCAAAAAATATCACATTTAAAGTAAATATAAAACATTTCTTTCCTCAACTTTGTTGTAATTATGTTCCTGTAAACTGCTTCAGGGTAAATACCAACTTTTTTTTTTTTTTATTTCAACATGCACATATATGATGTTCAGTTTTTCACACAAATAAATCAGTGTGTCTAACAATTTTTAAACAGAAGTCAGTATAAATCCAGTGTGTGCTGACATCCAGTGTTCCCAGGACACTGGTATTGCATCAGATATTGGTTTGAACTGGTAAATATTGATCCTTTCTGTGTCAGTAAAAGGAGATTTAGCATCTTTACTGCTCACCTGGACTCGGTCACATTGGTTGGCTTGCCTGTGCAGTTGATCTGCAACATGTAACCGTTGCAGCTAATTGGACTGCACACAGACAAAAAGTTTGGACGGGGACGACCGATGGTGAACTTTGCCAAATCAGTCAGCGACGTGCTCACTGCCGCCCCGAACAGATAAGTACCGACCACCTTGTAGAGAGCAGAGAGGTACTGGTTGAACTGGGAGTTGGAGTGTAGACGTTTGGTGTGCACCAGGTAGGCCTCTCCTGTACAGATCTGTCCAGAGATGGTTCACAGGTAAATCAAAAATAAAAAGGGTTTCATTAATTTTTTCAGAACTTTATAACTTCATTATTCATTTCTGCAAATACGGACTAAGACCTACAATAACTATGGAGCAGGTGATGGTGACTGCAGCCATGGTTCCATGGGAGATGGTGTCTCGCCTGTAGGGATAGTTAATGCTCTCATCGTCGCAGTGGATACCTCTCTGATAAGGCCTGAACATCAACGTGAGGATGGCAGAGGGCAGAGCCGCTGAAATAGTAAAAAAAAAAAATAAAACATGATAAATGTGCATGAAAAATATTTACTACATTACAAACTAAATCTGATCTGGTCCCTATACAATTTATGGCAGTAAATGTATCCTGTTCCTCTGAAGGTACAAGTTTATCCAAAAATAAAGTTAAAACCAAATTATGTTGTAAGTCAACACTTAACCAAGGAGATAACAGGATGGGAATTGTATCACAGAGGATGTTATATTTGATTTACAGCTGAAACCCGCATTTACAGAGCAATTCAGGGTTGACATGTTTATGTAACACGTGCGCTACAGTATCAGTAATCTGATCACTAATGTTTAGAAATCCCAGCACTTTGCAACAGAAATCTTCTCTTATCTTATTTTTTTTAACATTTTATGCTGGAAGAAAAATAACAATAACAACAAATTAACAATATGTTATCTTTTTTTGTCTTGCATAAACACATCCTTGCCAATAATCACAAATAGCTAATGAGCCAATCACATGGCAGTTAGGTATGTGGACAGGGTCGTTATGGCTTGCTAAAGATCAAAGCAAGCCAGAATGGTCTGAAAAACAGAACATATTTTGCAAGTGGCGGTAAGTTTGGACCCAAATATCTTGTTAATGCCAGAGGAAAATGAGCGGACTGGTTGGAGATGACGGGAAGCCAACATCAACTCAGATACCTGCTGGTCACAACAATGGCACGCAGAATTCACCACTCTAGGTGAGACCAAAATTAGACAATAAAAAATTTGAAAAGTAAGAATCTGGTGTAGACAGCATAAAAGCATGGATCCAGCCTGCTGCTAGTAGTGTAATGATGTGTAAATGTTCTTTGTACACACTGAGCCCTATTGAGCATCTATTAAATGCCACAGCCTACTGTAGCTGACATATGTATGTCCTGGTGAGGTATATTACAAATTGACAGCCCTCTGAACAATGCACAACGAATATTAAAAAAAA
>JAVQJG010168209.1:0-14112 GCA_036024015.1 Craterocephalus amniculus
AGTTGATAACCAGCTTCGTAGTACCGTAAATCAAGATCGCGGATGTCTAGTTAAGTCAACCCAGGCAACAGAGAGAAATCCCGGGTATGTTAACCTGGCTTCGTAGTATAGGCCCCTGGTCTCTTTGGCTCTGGGGCTTAAAGGTTTCCTCCAACAGTTGCCGATGAAGTCGCGCAAAATCAGCTGTACGCAGCGGTGAGGAAGTAAAACGTTTATACATTCATAGGTCATGTTGTTTTGGCTTCACGTGTGTTCTTGTCGCGCAACTATGACTCCACGCTAAAAACCCCCCATGACGGTGGCGGTCCAACTTTCAGTTCAAATGCTTTTTTGAATGGGCTGGACCATTCAGGACCGTACCGACCCGTACCGGCCTGTGCCGTAGCCCTCAGTGGAAACTAGGTATTATAAACTTTGGCAACAATCCTTGCCACTTCAGTGTAAATGTTAGCTTGTCATAAAAATACGCTAACTCCATTAGAATGGCTCCACCTGATGTTTACAGAAGAAGAATGAGATATTTACTAAACACAGTTTACATAAACTGGTGTTAAACTTAGGGCTCAATCCAAATGGAAACAAGCTGGTTTTACTGGGTCTGTTAATTATTTATCATTGTTATATTGGATCTAAATTTATTAAAATATTGAGTTTTTCTAATTAGATTTTTTAGAGGTTTTATTTTTTTCTCTACTCAGATATCTCAAGCTGTATTTTTTTTTTTTTAAATAAAAACTATTTTTCTGATGCACTAGTGCAGGGATCAAACTGTTCTGCAGATTTTACATGTTTACTGGCTGCAATACACCTGAGTCAAATTATTAATTGGCTCATAAAGAGGCTTGTGCAGAACTTGAAAACAAGCGGTCATGTGGTTCAGGTGTGTTGCAGCAGGAAAGCGTCTAATACCTACAGGACAGCTGGTGATCCCGAACTCAGATGCAGAGTATTGGCTCCTCTCTGCATTCAAGAAAGAACACCATGATCAGCAGTAGTAGTATTTTAAATGTTTCTGTGGGTCAAGATGGAGTTTTGTACACATGAAAACCCCTTGGATATGTTAAGACTATATTTACTCATATGGGTAAATTTCCATGTTCAACTACAGGTTTTTCGAAATCTAAAAAAATCATCCAGAGGATAGGAACAGAGCATGTGTTAGTAAAAGCTAAAGATTAGTGCTATAAAATGCTGCTAGATAAAGAGAGAGTATACATTTTATATTCTTTGGATATTTTAATGCAGTCCTCTAAGCAGACCACACAGCAGATGTTGTACAGTAAATTACTTATTACAACTACAGGGGATTTGTCACTTGACCTCAAGATCAAAGACTTGATTTGGCTTGAAGAAAAGGACAGAAACCCTTACTGGGAATGGCAAGGAAAGTGGCAAAGGCAAATGATTCACAAGTGACTCACCTTTCCTGTGAAACACTGCTTGGAGGAATCTGTGCGCTGACTGGCTGCTCACAGGGGCCTGACAGGGAGACAAATCAGAGGGGGAGGAGGGAGGCGACATGGCAGCAGGTACTGGATCCTACATACAAAGAAAGACAAGTTACTTTATTAACCTTTCATACTTATATAACATCAGTCAAGAAACAAAAATGCTAAAGTTCCAGGGTAAAAACAATGACAGAATCAAGACAACAGTTCTTACACAGAGTTTGTCCAGCGAAAGGTTGCAGAAGGAACACTGAGAGCGGCTCGCTTCTGGGGTCCAGTCACCCACCTCTTCAGGTTCACAGCCTGAAAGACAAAATGACACATTTTCAGGGATTAATAGTGTGAGGTACACCAGGAGTAAACACTTTTAATTAGTCCATAGATATTAATACTGTAACAAAGACCTTTCCAGACAACAAACACATAAAAAAATTAGCTGTACTTTAATTAACCCCATGTGTGATACTGCAGACAATCCACAAGGCCATTGAAGGAAGTAAAGCCAATGCTCATACCTTTTCATGCTGGCCTGTGTATTGTGTTCTGTTGGTTTATTAGCACTGGAATACTGAGCCTCGTACTGTCAAACATAAAAACTGCAGTTGTACTTTCACGCTGACATGTTAACACCTAATATCAAGTTTCCACATGAGTTTATAGTGGTTGCTGAATTATAGAGATATTAACATTTTGAAGTTTATTGAGTGATTTCTTCTCCTTCAATATAACAAAATTCCAGTTGATCAATCCCACTGAGATTTTTCACTGACAGTTATTCCACCCATGAGATGCTTGGAGTATGACAATAACAATGTGATGGCCAGTCACCATGACGAGGGAACAGGCAAGCCTTTCACTGACATGCTCAGTGTAGTGATGTCTATTACACTTGGTGTCCCCATGATTGAATGTGTCTCATTCAACCATCAGTCACTTGAGGAGTTTCCTTCACCAGAGGCCGCACTGTGAGGTGTACAGCACCGCATGAGCCAAAGAGTGAACATACTTGATTCCGGGTACTAGGAACTCTTGGCCATTATTCAGGAATTGTTTACTGATAAATTAAAATGTTTGGGGAAAGTTTTGGCATGTTTGATAATAAATCTTCACCATTAGTAGTACCTTGAAATATTTTAATAAAATAAAAATAAAAAACATAATTTATTATTCGTGTCAGTGATAAACATAAATAAGGATTGTTTACATGAATACATTAACATCTATAGAGAAGGAGTTGAAAATTTTGCTAATATCAGTATGCTATATTGTAAATCTCACTTGACAACCTTCAATTTTTAACTACAAGCCATGCTCTTAAAAACTGCATAAGACACTGAAATCTTTGAGCTTACATACATCAGAAGGGGATCACAGATGCAAGAACAAAATTATGTTAACCAAACAACAAACATTTACAGGGTTGTCTACATTGACACAATTTTTTCTCCTTAAAAAAACAAACAAAAAAATAATAATAAAGCATGGAAACTGGATGCCTTATACCCAGATTCCTTGGGCTGGCTTTTCCTTTAAGACTGAACAACTTACAACGCTCCTAATGACAGATTAGTATGCAATGGAATGATGTTATTTTCCACTTTGATACTAAGCTGCCTACTTGTACAGATGATGCAACTGCATGTAACAAACTATATATTTATACATTTCACATCCTTTGCCTTCTTGAATCTGATCCACTTGAAGCCAGTTCAAAGATAATGTCAAGGCAGTGTGAGAGGCTAGTTAAAGAATGCTGGGATTTAGCCCACTGCTGAGTTTATCAGCCATGAAACACACAGTTTACCCTAAGCATCAGCTGCTGATCAAGCATGTGACTACTTGTTTAAGTGCAACTGGCTGCCCTAAGGGGCTTATTTTACTATGTTCAATAGTTTCAGTTGCTGAGCTGCAATTCACTATGTGCTTATTCATGGTCATTAGTATGCATTTCTGTATCCATTCTTCCAAACTAATACTTGTCAGTGAAATTTCGACCTTCCACTCAAGGAGACGTGGTAGAGGAATATCAAATTGGATACAAAAAGGCTTAAATTAAGCAAAACATTCAAATTTCACAGTTTATTTGAAATGGTACCTTATGAGATCTATAGAACGAATTTCAAGAAATTAATCCAGGAATCATGTCTTGATTAATATAACGCGTGGGAACAGTCACCACTTCTGTTCCTCCGTCACAGGACTGAAGAATGAGTAGCATTTTCTGTCTTCCGATGACAAAGACTTTTGTCATGTACTTTTTCTGAGGCATCTGGGTGAAATTTTGTCATAATTAACAGGCATACTTCCTAAAGTGGGTTTCAATGGACAAAAAACAAATGTTAAAGACATGTAAAAGAAACAAACTAAACAAAACATTTTATTATCAGTGGCTGCTTTCCATGTGTGGGCGGAAACACCAGCAGGTCTGCAGGCTGGTTCACAGGGGCACTAAAAGGAACTAAGCAATTATTAATATAACATTTGTGTTCTTCATCTTTTGGCGAGTTAAAATATTTGTGGTGAAATGGTTCTCTTAGTTCATCATTGAATCAATATGAATATCTATCAAACAATCCAACTGACTGTCACAAGGAAATTGGCCACCTGAAAATGGCAATACTCATTCATTTCTGAGTCCAATTTAGGTAAAAACCATAGGTTTACTAATATTGATTTCTGACTGGAACAATGACTGTGACACAATGCTGATTGTATTAGCCAAGTCCCTCACCTTGCTATTAATTTGGGGCGGGAGGGGGGCATAACCACTGTTTAGAAAAAAAAGACTAAAATAATTAAAAAAATATGATAAGATAAAATAAGATAGTTTTTTTTGCTTTTTTGTTTTTTTAAGAAATGTAAGGTACCACGGTCTGAGCTTCAAAGACTGGGCTGACATGTTAGAAGGCTTGAGAAATAACTAATCCACTGATTTGACAAAGCTACAAAATGTTACAAATAGCACAATCAATAACCCACCAGCAAATAAATTGAAGTCTTTCAGCAGCATGGGGCCATAGATTCCCTCCAGAATACATTCAAATCCTGCAAGACAAAATGAACAATCTGTCAGTAATGATACCAACAGAGTGGACGTGACATTTTGTGCAGTTCACCTTCTGTGGTGCCATTTGCTACCAGCTAGCTACAGTAGCGCCGAGATCCCAAAGTGGCATTTGATACGTACCGCTTGGCCAGCTGGATGTACCGCTCCGATAGTGGTACATGCCGCTTTCAGGGGGGTATGTACTATCTGGAACTGTCATTTCTCACTGTTTAAGTGGGATATTCCGCTCTGTGCCTCACAGGCCTCTGTTTCTATGCGGCATGCCGCTGCTTTTGCAGATATTTTGATGGCATTTCATGGACATTTTACATGTACCACTAAGAGAGGTACATCCCGCTAATCGAGTGGGACGTACTAATCGAAGATCCATGTAAAAAGATATTTCACAGACACACACATTATATGAGTGGTACATAGCTCTGGTGCATGGTGTACAAACGATAAAGTCTTAAATTTCCATGAAATGCCATCAAACGTGTGAGCCAAAGAGCGGAATACCCCACTAAAACAGCGAGAAATGACAGTTCGAGACCGGTACAATCCACGGCGTGTACCACTATTGGAGCTATACATCCCGCTAGCCGGGTGGTACGTAACCCTCGAAGATAGAAATATTTCAGCGAAACATATCATAATATGAGTGGTATAATGTACAAAAGATAAAGTCTGAAATCGCCATTAAATGACATCAAAACCTCCACAAAAGCAGCGGGGTGCTGCTTAGAAACAGAGGCATTTGAGCCAAAGAGCGGAATATCCCACTAAAACAGCGCTGGAGGTAGAGATCGCTACATCCGTCAGTGAGAGCGCCATGTAACACAATGAGAGCGGTACATCCCGCTGGCCGAGCGGAGCATCCCGCTGGCCGAGGGGAGCATCCCGCTGGCCGAGGGGAGCATCCCGCTAGCAAAGTGGTACGTACCAAATGCCACTTTGGGATCTCAGCGTCACTCACTAGCTACGAGCTAGCTAGCTAACAACAGCTAGCGAGACAACACAGAGCGGCAAGGCGATCCTTCTTAAAAGTCTTTTAAGTCCACTGATTTTGTACAAAACAATTGTGTAGTTCATACCAACGCAATGTATAAGCCTATTGCGCCAAGAATCGAGATCCCGCCGAAACCTTAACCGTTCTCCCGTGCATTTGGTGCACGGCACAGCCGCCATTGTCAATCCTTCCCCCTCCTTCTGCTTCTTCTTCTTCTTATGGGATTTAATGGCGGTTGGCGGTTGGCAATCAACTTAAGGTGCATTACCGCCACCTTGCGGAATGGAGTGTGGGCTGGGTTGGCCCCAGACTCAGTCTCTACAGTTATCTACTAAATCCTTCCACTTACACCAGTCTCTTTCAAAAATCGAATAACTGCTTTTACTACACCTGTCGTCGTGCATCCCTTCAATATATCCTCTATATTAAAATGGACTTGGTTTTCTTTTAACCACGCCACAAGTACCTTCTTCTCCCGCTCATATCTTGTACACTGAATGAGAACATGCTTTACTGTTTCTATTTCCCCACAGTGCTCACAATTTTCAGTCTGATGTTTCCCCACAATTTTCAACGTACTGTTTAATCCTAGTTTCTGATTGAAAATTCTTAATGCTAAGTAAAGCACTACTAGAGTCTGAAATGATCACATATTTGTTTAGACTACTTTTTTCCCACCCATTGCAATGACAAAACTAGTGCAAGTAGTTCCCCTGTATACACCGCTAACTCATCACTTGTCCTCTTACTTATAACTACACCCATGTCTGGAGCAACACAGGCAATCCCCACAGTACGATCCTCTTACCTTGATGCTTCAGTGTATAATTCTACATATGCTCTATACTCTCTCCTGATCCTGTCGCATTGATATTACTGCGACATTCTTTATCTAATAAAAAAATCAACATCAGCCTCCTTCTCCATCCATAAGGGAGTAGAAGGGAGGGGCACAGTCAGACTCAGCTCCAAGTTATTCACCTTTTCTATTATCCACCCAAAACAAGTGAGCTGTGCTTTCTCCTTCTCCTGGGATGGTTTTAACATCCCAAACCCAGAATGATCCCCTCCTTGCCCGCACAGGTTTGCCCAGTAAGACACAGCCATCTGCAACTTTCTGTACTTCAGTGGCATCTCTCCTGCCTCCACCTGGAGTGCAGACACTGGTGTAGACCTCATTGCCCCACAGCAGATCCTCAAAGCTTGATATTGGATTTGATCTAACTTTACAAGAGTACTTTTAGAAGCAGAACCATATGCCACGCACCCAAATTCAAAACTGATCTATGCTACATATATAATTTTCAAGCTGGTTCGACTAGCCCCTCCATGTTGTGTTCACATGCCAGTGCTTGAACCAGGCTCGGGCACGCTTGGTAATGTCGGCGCCAGAACACTAGGTGGCAGTGTTGAGGAATCTTCGCTGATAGCGAACAACCGAGGAAACAATAAACGCTTACGTCTTCAGCCAAGCGACGGGCCAATATATCCACAACAAAGCGAACTCGTTTTGTTACTTAGTGCTTTCTTCTCCACTATGGATGCGAGCCAGACAGTCATATTTTACGTTTTGGATGTTTAAAAGCACACCACAGTAACCGCTTTGCGCTCGCCACGTTTGTTTACTGTAAAGCTAATGGTCTTGCTAATGCTAAACCTGCCGGTAGGGTCGGGTGTTGATTCCACAGAGCTAGACGCCGCATCCAGCGCTACTGGCGGCTAGCGCGACGTGCTGAAAGGGCGCCCATCTTGGTGCAGACCACAGTGCCAGATTTGCTTGCTGTCGCAGTGAAACCGAGGCACTCAAATGTTACTCTATATTTCATGTACGATAGGTCAAAGATTAAAAAAACACATTTAAAGAATAAGCTCTTACATGAGTCAATAATTTTAGTGACCAAAACGAATTTTATAATGACCGTGTTTGATTTTGTGTTTAAATTATCTTATTGTAATTCTTATGTTGTATGTAAAGCACTTTGAATTGTCTTGGACCTGAAAAGCGCTGTATAAATAAACTTGCCTTGCCTATTATTAGCTATATACAGTATGACTATGGTTGATAGGATCAGTTCCGCTTTTAGCCCCCATGTCACGTCCAGCACAGCCTGGATGGAGTTCACAAAGCATTGATCCATGCCCATGCACGGGTGGCCCTGGTCCTGGACTACCTCCTGGCCTGTTTGCATTCACATGGACAAAATTTCTCTGGTAACACCCTCTGCCCAAACTTGATTGTACAACCTTAAGAGTACTTTCTTACTTTCCACACTTAGATTTCTCAGCATACACTGGTTATATCATCCCCTCCTGGAGCAGTTTTTGAACAACCGCCTAATGCCTTATTCAGCTCTAACATTGTCAACTAGCATTAATCACCTCACCATAGTCCCCATCATCCTCCAATCAATGCTTAAAATGCTCAATTGTTCTCCCTCTTGCTCTCTTTTCTTCTAAACTCAAATTTGCCGTGCTATGAACCTTACTAAAATGCTGTACTAACAGTTCTGTCTTATGTTTATCATCTAACAGGGTTCTCTCGCCACATGTCATGACTGGACACCCTACCCTATTATTACCACCTGACATTCTCCTTATTGACCCCCAAACTTGATTTATAGTTTTCCGACTCTAATGAATTACTGAAACTTCTCTATCATGTTCTCTAGGCATCCTTAATCACTTTCCTCACTATAGCAAGCTTTCACTTATATTCACATACATTTTGAAAGCAATGATTTCTTTTAAACACTTTAAAAGCCTTATTTCTATCCTGAATAGCCTTCGTACACTGATCTGACCACCATGGGATAATCTTCTTATCCCCCTTTCTCTTCTTCTTCCTAATTGTCTGCTTTACATTATTAAAATGATTAACACAAGTCTTTTCACCAACCTTCCCCATTGCTTTATCACAAATAACTAAGCCTGTTCCATTTCACTCCATTAAAACCATTTTCCACTATAGGATAATGGTCACTACCAATTGTTGTTTCCTCATCAACCTCCCAAAAACAAACACCTGCAATAGATTCTGATACTAATGTTAAGTCTATAGCTGATTCACTTCCATTCTGTACAATAATCCTTGTTCCACTCCCATCATTTAAACATACTAAATCCTGTATTTCCATTAGTATTTCTTCAACAATTAGCCCATTCCCATCATCATACCCATCCCATATAGTGCTGTGTGCATTAAAATCACCACAAAACACAACCTTCCCCTCCAAGTGGACACTGATCTCTGGAGGTTCTTCAATGTAAGCCTCCTACAGGGATTATAGTAATTTACCACCAAAATGTTTACTTCCTTTGCCTATTCTTCTATGATAATGAACTCTAGTTATCTTGCTTTCTCTATTTCTATATACTGCATCCCTTTCTTAATAAATATTGCACACCCTCCACCATTTCCACCCAGCCTATCTCCCCGTACACACGCATACCCCCAGGCATGGCTTCTTGAACACATTATATCTTTGAAGACATTATATCTGGTCTCTGTTTACAGTTCTGCACATATCCTTTCAACTCTTGACCATTTGCCACTGAACTTCTTGCATTCCACTGTATGACAATCAGGGTTGCTCCCTCCTGCCTTTGATCTTCCTCCAGCTTCTTGTTAACTTGCTCCCATTTAACACCTTCCACACCCAAGTATCTTTCGCCCCTTTTACAATAATCTTAATCTTATCAGTTCTATGTGTAGCCTGATTTGTACAATTTAATATATAGGCTAAAATTGCAATCAGTTTTTCCATGGTTATCATGGGATGTACTTCAAAATGTTCCCGTATTGGTCTGTAATCCTTTCTCTCTTCTCCATTTCCTTGAACTTTTCTCAGTGCTTCTGCTTAGGAAATATTGAACGTTGTCTTAACCTTCTGAATTTCCTCAGCCTTCTTCCTGACTTCACATCCCCCATACCTAACAGCATTCTGCCCACCACAATTTCCACATTTCAATCTGACATTCTCTGCGCACTCTTCACTTTTATGATCCCGACTATATTTTGGACATTTCTGCTTTCCTCTACACACAGCTGCTACATGAGCGTATCATTGACATTTAAAGCAGCGGAGACGGGTCAAACTCCCTCACCAAGAAACTCAAACACCCACCTTTCACCCGCTCAGGAAGTACTGCTCCTTGGAATTTTAACAAGAGCGACATGCTCGCCACACTTTGTCCATCAACACGTTTCATCAATCGCCTATTGCAATCACATCTCCTCCCATGCATTGTTTAACCCTCGTATGACCCCTGGACATTTTTGTTCACTTTCAAGGTTTAAAACACCCTCACAGGCCATCACCCTGCTCAAAGCAGCTGAAATTTGGAGAAGAGGTGTCATCCTGTTTGAAAATTCAAAAGCCCAACCTTCTAGAAAGTCAACAAAAAAGTACTGAAGGATCATACATGCAAGTTTTCTGAGGGATAACTCAAGGGTTAAGGCTGATGATGTATGCAAACCATTGCAAGGCCCCCACAACTGCTCCACAGGTGCCAAAACATGGCAGCCCATTGCTCTCTAATCAAATCCAGTTGGGATAAATAAGGTAGATATGAATTTTAACCAGGGCTAATTAAATCACCATGTTCAGCGAAATTCAACACGTTTTATCTTAACAGGAGTAAAATCTGATTCAAAACTCAAGAACACATAAACTTAGGATGTTATTTCTTTGAAAAAAGTGTGGTTTCACTATTTTCAAACATTGTGCAAAGCATCATATCTTTTATTGTAAAAAAAAGAAAGAAAAAGTGGTGTAGACGGCTGAACTTTTTCCATGTACTTTCTTAATCATACAACTCCAAGTCCGCTGTGTCCATTTCCTCGGTTCAATGAATAGTGCATTAACTGGTAGGGAAGTGCCACAGTAGCAAAAGCCCTTATGAGTTCCAGCTATTGATGATACTGGCTGCAATCCATTCTGTCCAACACTAATGTGTATGCGTGTGCATGCGCGCCGTTGCCAAACTCATTAGGATCCGCTAATACAAGGTAAATAGAGTGAATGTTTTACACTGAGAGAAATCATCAAGAGGGTGCATCCACATTAGCAGTAAACACAATGCAGCCAAGCCTCGTCCAAACACCACCGTTTTTATCTCGCTCTACCACTCTGTTTTTCCTCGATATCTCTCTTCCTCTCAGTCCTGCACTTTTTTGTCATCCTCCCAACACACAGACACACACACTCGCTCACTTTGTCTAATTTTTCTCATGGTTGAATATCCACTGATCCCTAATCCAGATGCCGATTTTAGATTGTAAGGCCAGTGAGGTCATGTGTTGGATTTAGTCATCAGTGTGTGCTCTTTCATACCCGGATTTTGTCCAGCCTCGTCGTTCAAGCTTCCCACACCCACAATCCTGACACCGGCATGTGATATATGCGTATTAAATGTACCTTTATAACATATTCTTTAGTTTTACTTTCTCTTTTTATCATAAATATGTGCAGCAGGACTTCTGAGCTTTGTTAAGGCTAACGCTGGTACAGCGTCTCACTTAGGCACAGTGTTGTTGTCTTTTGTACTCTAATCCAGCTAATTAAGGGCATTGCTGGGAGGAAGGTGCTACTATTCTCATCTGACCCGCAGGGATGCTGTCTCCCCAAGTCTGTCGTGATTTTACAAATACCTATATAAATATAAAGGCCTGTGAACACACACACACAGCGAGAGGGTTAAGATTCCTTTACACTCAATTTAAAAACGATTATCTGCACTTGCAAACACAGGGAGTGCAAGCTTTATTAAATATGCTTCCTAATAGAAGCTGATAAAGTGGGGACAACCAACTGCTCTGTATAGGCTCAGACGGGATGATATCAGTGCTGATTTAAACTCTTTTAAGGAAATAAAGAAGAGTTCTTTTCCCCTGATGGATGATATCTACTTAAAAGCAGAACTGATTCCCTTATTGTCCATTTAGTTTCAGTAGATATGGAGGCTGGGTGTCTATAGGAGCTTTGTTTCTACCATATTTTTCTAAGATTTGAAAATGAAAACAAATTTCTATAAAGGCGTCCAGCCACATAAAATGTAGGCGACCAACAAACATGTCTTCCTTGCTCCTTGTCTGCTTTTCTCTCATTAATTCTGTCCTCTTTCTGTCCGACAGCCTGACACATCAGCAGAATGGAAACGGTGAGGAAATGTTCAGATGAACTCATTCATCTGCACCTGTTTGTTGAGGCAGGTGTGCTTGGCTACATCTACATCTCATAAGAGCTTTTCTTCCTGTTTTGGCATTTGTTCATTCATAGACGTCAGTGGATGGGCAGATTTCTAAGGCTTTGGATGAAACCTGAAGGAAGCAGAGTTTTTTTTTTTCTTGTTTTATCCAGAAGGACATGAATTAATCACAGCCTCGTCTGAGAAACAGCACCTTGAGCCCCAGACTCGTTAGTGTCTCAATCTTACAGAAAGACACAGATATCCCCTTGAGTATTTTTCCATTGCTAACCGATAAATCTCATACTGTACACATGTAATCAACCGAAACACATACATGAGTGCAAATAAACTTACATTAAATGCAGCGGAGACAGACTTGCAGATATGCATCGCTGCACACAAACAATTTCCTCCTCCTGATAACCACGGTCATACATGCACACACACTTACCGCCTCTTTCTGGTCTCTCTGTTTACGTGTTAGCGCCCGAAGCCATGCTTTCTCTCCATTCCACTCACTTTATCCATGATTTTGTGTTCTGCCCCCACAACCACCACCAGCAACCACTCCTCTTTCTGTCTGGAGAATCAGTAGTTCAACTGGAGTAGAAAGCGCTCACAATATAAACAACACTATTAATGATTCAGGAATGGGTAAGTAAAGACATGACAGGGGCGCTCGGCGTCAAACCGTAGTGGTGGTTGATTTGCGTAGGATTGTTTTATGGGGCTTGAGGGAAGGTGTGTGAGGAGGCACACAAGGCAGAGGAGTGTTTGTTGTTGGCGGGAAACTGTGGCTGATTGAGAGGCCTCCATTTTCCAACATGAGTTCATGAGGAAAAGTAGGAGGTGGGGAGGAGGAGGAGCAGCAGTGCACGGGGCTGAGCCTCAAGTCGTTCAGCTCGGCCTGTAAGTGAAGTTCTGTGTCGTCCACGTCGTACTGAAGGTCGCAGTCTGGACAGTAGCCGTGGAACTGGACCTTCTCGCTGAAACGGACACGCTCCCTCTCACGGGGCTCCCTGCCCGGCGCCTTGGGGCATTTGTTCTTCTCATGGCGGAGAAGTGGCATAGGTCTAGGCAATGTGGGGACAAGACCTGATTCAGGGATCCCACCTTCCCCGGAAATGAAGCACGGAGTGCATGAAAATAAATCCTTGTGTGGTTTCAGTGGGAAAACGCCATTCCTTAAAGACCCGCTAGCCTTGGATATATTCCCTGATAAGACTAATGTTGGATGAGGCAAATTTTTCATGTTGTGATCCTCAGCTCGGAGCGGGGTGAGTCTCGGTGGCGGCAGGGGCGGATGCGGCTTCTTGAGGACAGTCAAGACGGCGGGAGTGTTGACGGGCACCGGGTTGAAGGGCACCTGGGTTTTAAAGATGCAGTCCTCAGGGAAGAGCTTCATCTTCTCCAGGCTGGAAGCGGTGGTGGTGGTGGTGGAGCTCGAGCTGGAGTTGAGCGTGTCCGTCTTTGAGCTCTCCGTCAGTCCGTCTTCCTCCAGTTGTAGGTCACACGTCAGTGTGTCAATATCGTGAACGACCTGGTGACAAGCAGAGGAAGTGTCACTGTGATGGCTCAGGTGGAGGTTATTTTATGTGACAATGTGGCATGAGGTGATAATGTATCGCGAAAAGATAACCAAGTTGGGAGTTTTCAGGTCAGGAGAGGACACTTTGTTCTTTTTAGGAGCTGATATTTTCATGCTTGCAAGTTCTTCATTGATTCATTTAAAATAAAATTCATATTTGGTTGTAAGATTGATTCAAACTGAGGGTATCTTGATGGTATAACCAGTCAACCGCAACAATTTAATACACCAAACATATGGGCCATATAATGCATCCTGCAAAAAGGAAAAAAGGAACACAAAATAATCATTTCTAACATACAAACATTGCTAGAGAAGAATAAAAGAGAGCAGAGGGAACGGACACTAAAAAGGAAAAAAGATAAGTGAGTAATCTGTCATGTTGCAAAGTCAGCCAAAGAAAAATGACATAAATATCATAACAAATCTGTTATCTTGGAATCTAATATCATTACACATACAGTACACTGGGGAAGACAATTATGAAGAAAAGCAACAAACCAGAGAGGAAAAAAGGGGAAATTTGCAGAAAGGTTTTACAAAGTGGAGCAGAATTGGATACAGGATTTTATCAGGACTTTGTGTAGATAGTTACAGAGTAGAAGTGAGAGATGCTTCCTTTGTCCTATAATATTCAAAATCTACTTTCATACAACAAGAAAACAATGCAGACATGACATTACATTACACGTGCTCTAAAGAATAATAGACTGAACCGGGATGATTAATGTAGTTTTGTCCATCCATCCATCCATCCATCCATCCATCCATCCATCCATCCATCCATCCATCCATCCATCCATCCATCCATCCATCCATCCATCCATCCATC
>JAVQJG010168212.1:0-13849 GCA_036024015.1 Craterocephalus amniculus
ATCTTCTTCTTCTTCCCTAGTTTGTTTCTGCTCCACTATGCTCAACACTGCCACCACGATTTCCGGTGGTATTACTCCGTCGTCTGCGTCGAGTGACGGATGCACAAGGAGCCTGAAAACGCACCAAAAACGCACGGAATTGACGCAGAAAACGGACGAAACTTTCCGTGCGTGTGCGTATCCGTCATCTGCGTCGAGTATAAATGGGCCTTTAGCCGTCATTTGTGGGCACCAAAGGGGAAAAATCTGCCTGAGAGCTGCTGCAAAGTTCAGTAGTGCGCCTTTGATTCAGTACAACAGTTCAATTTCACCGACTGTTCAGTCAGTGAGTTTAGTGAGGTTTTGCAAGCAAACTACATGCTTAAGGTTAGTAAAACATAATACATTCATTTAAAGGGACTCAAGGCGACTTTACAAAATCTGACTCAGTGCTGCCGCGATAGCGGCATGGGAGAGTGCACAAACACTTTACAGACTGTCTGGTCATATTTTTTGTTAGACTTTTGTTAGTCTTCTTTTTCTTCATGGTGCCACTTTTTTGTGGGCTAAGAGTGGATGCAGGTCGTTTGCTACGAGCAAAGTCTGTTTACAGAAGCATCCATAAGTATCCCTTCAGTGTTTGAATCCCAGTCCTTGGCGGCCATGTTCTTCCTGTTCAAGAGCTGTCGCATACAGCGTCAATTTACCGAACTGCAGACGCCGAACTGCAGCGCATCTACAGCCTGTTCAAGGCAACAGACAGAAACGCGGATGGCCTCGATATTTTGGGTTTTTAATACTTTATGACCCATTAGCATTGAATAAACTGGAAATGTATGTTTCTCACAAATCTTGCTTTAAGTCCTTTTAAAATAGTCCATGTGACACGGTAAATGGACTGGAATTGTATATCACTTTTCTACTTGTGTTTACCACTCAAAGCACTTTGACACCATACTGTATGTCACATTTTCCCATTGACACACATTCATGCAGCACTTTATTGTTACATACAAAGTGCTACCCGCTATCACACACATTCATACCTTGATAGACAAACTGGGAGACAACATGTCTTGTTCAGTGTCTTGAACAAGGACACTTGGGCATGTAGTCGGGGGAACCTGGAATCGATCCACTGACTTTCTGCTCTTCCTCTTCACCTACAGCCACTGTTATGCCAAATCATTTGGGTATCGTCTTTGTCACACAAATAAATGATCATAAACTGTAGATTTTAGTTGGCTGGATTTGTTACAATAAATGAGTAAAAAAAAGCGCCAACTTATTTTTTAGCAGAGAGGAGACATTTTTTCTGGAGAAACATAGCACTTGTCATTTTCACACAGTCAAGTCTTGTTCTGCAGCCGCTTGTAATGTTGCTCTGTGCATGAATTCCTCCCATTAACATATACCTGTTCAGCTTATATCATGACCAACAAGAGAAATCACCATGGCAACCCAACAGAAACAACCACCAACTCACCACATCTCACGTAAGCATACCTGTACATAAAAAAAGGAGGTCAAGTCACCATGTATGTGAGAAATGTGTGTTTGGGTGTGTGTGTGTCTGTGTGTGTGTGTGTAGGACCTCAGGGTGGGGTGTCTTGGCATGTCTCACCACAGTTCGATGTTTCCTTTTAGCCCAGTTGGCACTCTTGTGTTCTTGTTGGCTGACCTTTTCACTTCCTGTGAAGTTCCTGTCATGCATGCTGTGACGAAGGTCACAGGCCTGTTAGCTGCAGCTAGTTTTTGTGTTAAATAATAGTGGAGAGAAAAGTGTGTGACCCCAGAAATTCTGAACTACGCGTTCTTCCACACACGCGCTGTCCTGCACTGACATACAAATCCTGCTGGAGTTATATGAGCAGCAAGTCTTGTAAATTTTGTGGCAGGAGTGTCTGTGAGAAGTGGTCTGGCTTGTGAAGACCTCTGGCTCTAGCTGTTGCTCCTGTGGCTGTGTGTGTGCAGCTAAGCCAAGGAAGTGGTTGTTCTCACTAAAATTCTTACAAGTGGGATCATTCGGAGACACCAAACCAGTCATTGCTTGTGTGTGTTTGTCCTTTTGCATTCAACACAGTGTGTTAGAAAAAGAAAGAGGGAAAAATCGCCTCCATCCAGGAGCATTGGATATTGGATTAGTGTTAATCTTGCCTTCATTCTTTTCTTACATTCCTCCATCCCCAGTCTGTGGCTGTGTGTGTGTGTGGATCGGGGTGTTTGTGTGTTGTGATTGGGTATTCTCTCTAACAGTGCTTCTTCACAGTTCACATATTATCTCTACTTTCCTGCTGAAGGCCTCCGATTCTAAAAGCAGGAGTTCAATATGTCTGCTTAACTGTTAAGATATGTCTTAATAGTCAAAATTTCTGGAATTCTATCTACACAAAAATGTCTAAACTTACTGGCCATTTGGTGCAGATAAGTCGAGATGCTGAGCTGCTCATAAAAGTGGATCATCGTTATTTGTCTTTTCCAAATATCAGGGGTAAATGAGCTGTTCCCCAAAGCATGGCTGTGATATGATTCCTATTTTCTCTGTTCAAGATCATCATTTATGTGAGAATCAGTGAATTCTGCACAGATGTTTTTAAGCTATTTGAATCGTTACTTTGTCAAATTATACTTCCTTTTGAACTATGTTGTTTACTGGAAATGCTTACACGGTTGCATGTTTTTCATGTAGTCTCAATGAGCTGCTTTTCAATTTATACAATTAAAAAACAAAAAAATACATACATGTATATGAATGAGAGGAAATTTATGGTAATTTGGCTGTACTGATATTTACTTTAATTTTCTTTTACAAAATTTAGAAACATATGACCCACGTAGGTCTGAGTGTATATGTAGCCTATATATATACAGGAGATCCAGATTCCAGCTTTCTGATTGTGTTCGATTGGTTTTAATGAATGTACATTTTCTGTTTATATCAAAAGTTTGTTTTTAATCACATTGACAATAATTTTGTCAATCCTCTTAACATTAGTGTCTGAATCATCCAGCTAATAAAAATTGTCCAAACAACACATAATGCCGTTAATATAGCAGAGGATAGATTTAGGATCATTTCAAGAGAAAAACAAATCTAAAACTGACATTTAATAATATTATTAACAGAAATGTTGTCATCAGATGTTGTCACTAAGCCTTTCTCAAATGCAGCCGGTCAGGTTGTATGTCTCTCTTCCATTTTGTGGTTGGATAGGGACTGTGGATGTTTGTACATATACTGTAAATCTACAATCCCTGCTTATCAGATTATATATAATACACTGTCATATCCGAAAAAGTCACCACCTGAATTTAACTAAGCTTATAGTACAATAATACAAGTCTCTTATTTGATCAGTATTCCAATTTTTAAATATATATTTTTTCTTTAAAAAATTATTTTAAAAAAATCTTTGAAATTTCTCATTTATTTATTTATTTTGCACTTAAATGGTCTGGCTACTATGTTGTGTCGTCCTCATTAAAATGCTTCACTTTCAGCTGGTTCAAATATAGTCATGGTGAAAAAATCTTAAGATCTGACTCAAATGTGATGTGCATTTTTGGGAGGGAATGTGGTGAAATATGGTTCCCGGTCCATTTTTCTTCGCATGCTCAGGTGTTAAAATTGGAAACAAAAAAATCACAAATCGTCAGTATCACCAGAATCGCAATTTAAATCAAATCAGCACCCCAAAAATTGTAAAAGAATCTAATCGGGAGGAAAGCATATCGCCCCAGCCCCTCATAGAAACTATTAAACTGCATAATTAAATCAAATACAAAAACACCAGTAGATCTCAGGGCTGGGTTTAATGGTGAAAGTAAGAACATTTCCACATGAACAATGTGAAGGGAAAGGGAAAGAGGATTCGGGGGGGATTTTACTCTGGAGCGATGGAAGAATGTCATGTGGTCTGATGAGTCCAGATTAGGTCTGTGCCAGGTGATGGTATCAGGGTAAGAAAAGAGGCAGATGCAGCGATGTACCCATCATGCCTAGCAGGTTATCCTGTCAATGGATTTGTTTTTCTTCCCTGATGGCACGGCCATATTCCAGGATGACAACACCAGGTTTCATCTACACACATGGACTGACCAACACAGAGTCCAGACCTGAGCTCCACTGAGAGGCTTTGGTATGTGCCGGAGAAGGCTTTGCACAGTGGTCGAACTCTCTCATCACCTCAGGATGATGGAAATAAATCTTAACAATGCCACAGCAATCAAAGCTAAAGGCGGTCCAACGATATATTTGAGTGTTTGACCGTTTTTTGTTTGGTTTTTTTTTTGTACCGACTGGCCATGTATGATAATATTATATCGAATTTCCCAGTTCAATGGTTATATTTCAGAAGGCCAATGCTTTCTTGCTAAGCATCATAGAAAACTGAAAAAGCTGCCGAGTAATGCAGAGGCATTTCACAGACATCAGTTTGTCATCAGCCAGTATTCATACAAGCCAACTGATGACCAAAAGCATATGTGAGGAAACCAGCAAGCTGCACGGAATCCTGACTTCGATCCCTCATGTGAGAGGGGATGGTGGAAAGGAAAACTCCCTTTCAACAGGAAGGAAAAACCTCCAGCAGAACCCGGCTCCAATCAATATGCAGAAAGTGCAAACTTTATCTGAGGGCGTTCATATCCAAACTGGAGGAAAGGTTTCGGACTTACAGCGCTTCTTTTTTCTTTTTATTAAGTATTTCCACAATTTAGATCTGATAAACAAGGGCTACTTCTTTTTTCCCCTTTCTCCTCCTTTAAATTACACGCCATAACATTTACTTTAAAAAAGAAAGAAAGAAAGGAACAGGTAACTGTATCTAATCTTACATACAAATGTATAATACCCTTTTTCACCAAAATGATTTGCAAATATTTTTCATTGACAGAAATTAAAACAAGAATACTGAAAATAGCTTCTTTTTTTTTTTAGTTTCTTGGACTCTGGGGATACAACAACTGTGTCCATATTACCACACTTCACATGAGGCCGATAGATCTTCTTTATTATTATCATTTATTATTATAAGGCAAGATCATATTGTTTTAATGAATAAACTGTTTTAACTTTCCTCCGCTTCTCTGATGCTTCCTTACCCCGGGACAGATTTACCCCAGAAGGTTTTCCTTCATATCCATGATCCATCTTAATGCTCATGTTCGTTTTGCTTTAAAGATGAAAGAAATGTTTCTAGTGACGAACAAAAAGTGAAACGTAACAAACATGGCATGACAGTGCTTGCTCTATTTTCTGTGGTTAATTTGCTGAATCTTACAGTTCATAGGTTTCCTACCAGGACATTATTCGCGCTCATTTGTGGTTTTCATTTATTCAAATGTGTGTAATGAAGGGAAAATCAATTGGAGGACGGAGGCAAAAAGAGGAAAGAAAAGAGGGACATGAAGGGAACAGAAACAAAGCACCTGCTCTGTGACCTCGGCCCAGACAAAGACACCTCTGTCCCGCGGTACAATGATGCCCGGGACACTGTAACTTCCTGTGTCTGGTGGGACGACCAGACGGCACAGCGAGCCTGCTCTTTGTGCAGGCTGAGGCTATTCACACACCCAAACACACAACAGTGGACAGTAATCATATTCACAAGCTCCGTTCAGTGGTCAGTCACCAGAAACACAAGCATTCTAGATGGTGGTTGAATGAAAAGTACCAAACTTTTTTTGCAAAAAAGAAAAATTGCAAAAAAAGAAGAGAGAAATTAGTTTTATCCTAAAACACAAAAGTCAGCTGCCCTCCCCCTTCACAACCAAACTTTGGATGCTAAACCTGAGATTGCAATCGCCATGGAAACAGCTCAGCAGCTACAGAAGACAGGTAGCATCTCTCAAATTCTGCTGTTACCATTATGAGGTTTAACAGAGAAGCTTTCTCCAAGAATGGGACATCAGATCAAATCATTTCTTCGTTTCGTCCACATTCATTGGCCTGGAAACAGTTCAGCAACAAGACATCGATATGTTGTCTCACATAATCATCAACAACTTCAGTCAGGACTCTGATAACAGGAGCGAGACTCAACCCTCTAAAATCAACAATGGCAGATTTTTACAGCCACACAATTCAAGCGCACAGCAGTTTTTCCGCTTCCCCTTTCAGCTAAGACTTCATATTCTTACAACACAAAGCAAACAAATCTTCTTCTTTATCTTTTTTTTATGTAACCACAAGCAATTGCTTCAGCATGCATGAAATACTGCCTGCACTCATTCATACTCTTACACTTACTTAGCTAAATAAGTGATAATTAATGGAAGATGTATAAACTATTCATGCAAGGGCCTGGCTAAATCTGTTTTTAGACTAACCAACGATATCTGAAACACACCAAAATTTAATCTGTAAGACAGGTAAACAGCTTTTTGGCAGCTCCGGCTTCCACTACAACACTGAATGCATGTCTGTAATTATAAGCTTGCAGATCGTTTTTTATTGCAAATGCTGTAAACCGATTACATACATTCCAGCTCAACCGAACCCTGTAGTAGCAGAGCTGTGTCACAGTCATTATGGCACAAGATATATGGGAAAAGAACAGGGTACAGAACCTCAGCAATAGTTCATCGTCATTGAAGTTTGATCCCGGCTACCAATTATGTGGTTGCTATGTTTCCTCTGTTGCTACGCTGGTATCTTCCTTTCACACGCTTAGAGGTGGGACGAGGGGGAAGGAAAGGAGATTCTAAACAGGCTAAAATATATTATTGATTTACCCCCCAAAATCTTTTTACTGATACAAAAAAATGTGTCAAGTGGAACAAGACATTTAAATGTTTTTTGGGATTCATTTGCTGAACTTTGTAAAAAGAACCATGAAAAACTAAAGTGGACTTTTCTGAAAATCCCAGTGTTATTTTAGGAGCAAACATTTGAATGCCATGTCAGGAAAATAAACATACACCGCTCACAAAAAGTTCAGGTTTTTTTGCGTTTTGCTTGATGTCAGAATGAACTGAAACCAGACTATAACCATTATTTTTTTATTCAATTTCGTTGTTCTTATGCGTTTGACTGCACATACACTGCCATGAAGTACTCATTGTGAAACATGCTGTTGTACAGGCACGCATGACACTTTGTTGAGACATTGTGATTTTTTTTTGTTGTGCTACACCCAGCTGTTGTCAGCTATTCTATCAACAGATTTTATGAAATGGTGGATTTACTGTGGCATTATTCTACTTAAATACCCTGCATTTATGATTTAATATCGGAGTAGCGTGTTCTGTAAATTCATGTGAAAGCTAAATATTTTTATCATTTTGTGAGTAGTGCACGTTTCTGTGCTTTTAGATGATTTTTACAGTTGCAGAGAGCCGCTAGATATAAAGTAATTTATATAAACTTGGTCTCAAATAGCAAAGCTATTTAGGAAATGTAATTTTATCACTTAAAACATCAACTGAATTAGTAAACTTCAAAATCTCAAAACAAAACATTAAAATATCACAAAATGCCATCACATTTTCAGTCTATTTTTCATTGTTATTTTTTTGTAATTTAGAACCGGCTTATTACATCTGATACTTATGGATACCACTTTGAAATATGTGTAAAAGTTAAATGATCATCATATGATCATTCTTCACAGATTTTCCAGAAGTTTAAGTTTTTAAAAAAATGAGAATAAAGTATACGTCAGTCAGTGGATTGAAATCCAGTTAAATGTGCATTTAAAGTAAAGACAAATGTACACAAAAACAGGCAAATGAGTGTGTAATCTGAATTTCACTGTTCAATTTTTAGTAAAAGCCTGTTGTTCGATCCGGTTCAGTCAAATCCTTTTCGTTTCTTCACCAATCACAATTTGACACATAGAACCTCAGATATGCACTAAGAATTGAGGACATTTTGGAGGCCTACACAAGCCACGGTTAGCCCCAAAACCCACTCCTCTCCACTCAGAAATGAACATTTCTCTGAGCTGAGGCATTAAATCTTAGCTGTGCCTCGTGGTGATTTCAACTGAAAGACATGTGATAGTCCCTGTAGTTGGACACCGTGCATTCTTAGAAGAAAAAATTTATTTTCTCTGTACTGCCACATGCTCTTTTGATCAATTATTTATCGCTGGCTAATAATATTTATATCAGATGAGAAGAATGAGTTGTAATTATAGCTCCTTAAACACAGGGCGCCCTATCTGAATGCATTGTGGCTCACATGACTTCAGTAAGATGAGGAGCAAGATGCTGGTGAACAACCTCAGTGCCTGAAAGCAGAGCCAGAAACCGGTTTAGAAACATATATCTACTGCAGCCTAAACCTTACAACATTAACAGCTGGTTTAGTGTCAGTGTTCTGTAGCTTAGTAAGTAAATTATGGCAGTAACAAAGCATACATCATTTAACAATAAAGGTTTTCTAAGAGCAGAAAACTTTAGAGCAAATTTTACTTGAAAAAATGGATCCTCAGTTTTAATGTTAAGAGATGAAACACGTTTTTTTTCTTTGTTCATTTTGCTGATTGTACATAAGCTGTATTGTGCAACATTGCTCCCACAGTTAGCAGCTGTACTCTTCTTTTCTGTGTGTGGGTATGCATACACAGGCTGTCTGAAAACATACCAAAATACAAACATAAAGGGCACAGAAGACAGAGAAAAAGCTCTGTCCATGTGTATGTATATTTATTTATTTAGCATTTATTTATTTTACAGTCTATGGTATTTAGCGTAGACTATAAGTAAAAAAAGTGTTTCAGTACCTACAATTTAAACGTTTACAGCAGGGTCATCGTCATCGTTAGGACGTTTTTCGGGCCCCGAGTCTCTGATGGCTAGGGACCCTGATGGCAAAGCAGCCATCCATTTCAATTATTCATTAATATTTATTTTGTCTTGGACTCTGTGAAATATCACAAGTAAATCTTTTCATGTCTGAAATGAGCATCACAAGTGGATATGTTCACTGTTCGAAGCATATAGCACGTTGTTTCTTCACCTGCAACAACATGCAGAAAAGCTAGCTCATACCTCTGCTAGGGCAGGAAAACTGTGATCCCTGAATACTCAGGCCAGAGGAAAAATTACTGCAGCAACAAAACCTCAGCGTCACCTAACGTTGTAGCAGTGCTGGAAAAGATGCTTCCCAATGATACAACGTTATCTACGGTGTGTGTGGGGCCGGGGTTGTAATACTGCTCAGAATGCACACTTGATCTTTAGAATATCTCCATTTATATCATAAAATCTCTAAAATTGACCAGAAATTATTCAAGCTCATATTTCCACCACATATTATGTATATAGTGCTGTACGTACAACACAGCCAACAAGTTTTCAAAGGCTTTGTTATATAGTTGCATTGTACCTTTGAAATCTGTAACCAGGTTCCGACTGAAGGTAAAACCGTAAACCTAAAAAGATTTAACATTACACGTCTTGTTCATTGCTGCACAAAATATCATAAAACCTTCCTATTTGATTTTTTGTGCAAATTATTCCACTTTTCAAATCAGATTTTTTGTTTTCTCCCCATGTATGCATCTGTAATACCCGACTGCATTGGCAACCTTGAGTAATTGATGTCATTTTACCTTTTAGACCAAGGTACTGCTGTCACCAACCATTATAAAATCCTTGAGTTAGAAAGTGTCGGAGACTTGTGGAGAATGAAAGACAAACTATGCAATTTCCATTCTTAATTAAAATAATGACTCAGAGAATGCCCACTTCGTTGTGACCCTAATCGACCTGCTAAAGCATATTTTCCTTGTTTTAACCCCTGAAATGTGGGCCGTAAATCTTGTGGAATTGCTGGTTATGGCCTCTGATGCTTCTCTTCCTGTAACAGAAGGAGACGTTCACCCTTCGGCAGTGGAAACCTCGGGACAACGAG
The DNA here is from genome assembly GCA_036024015.1 of Craterocephalus amniculus. Classification (NCBI taxonomy): domain Eukaryota; kingdom Metazoa; phylum Chordata; class Actinopteri; order Atheriniformes; family Atherinidae; genus Craterocephalus; species Craterocephalus amniculus. The sequence continues at coordinate 9,842 of JAVQJG010168212.1, forward strand.
TCCAATCCCACAGGCCTCTCGGAGTGTCAGCTCGTAATATTGCTGCTTAATGAGGGAAGAAATAGCAGTGGTTACCCATTTGGTCTAAGTCCTTTTTCAGTTTGTGAGTCTGCACATGCCTGAATGCTTGTGTGGGTATGTTTGCAACAAAACTGTGCACGAATGAATGCGTTTGTGGGGCTGTGTGTATGTGTGTTTCTGTGTGTAGGGGGAAATGAATGTGATTGTGTTTATTTGCTGGCTGTGTATAGGATACAGGAAACCTTGGGGGCCCAGGCTCTTGCTGTTTGTTATGGAGTGAGGAGGAAGTGTGTGTGTGTGTGTGTGTGTGTGTGTGTGTGTGTGTGTGTGTGTAATAGAGAGAGTGCAATAGAAGCAGTGGAAGTTATAGGCGTCTCTGCTGTCTATAACTGCTGGGCATGGAGTCTCAGTGGAGCCAGAGCACGCACACACAGACACACACTCTCACACATGCATGCAGGAACAAATGGTAGCACTTTATGTGAAACATATAGCAGAGATTTATAGCAGTGTAATGACCCACCAAGGCCTCGAAACTGATTCATCCCGCATGTCAACTCTTACAAAGTTTTCCTGTTACATCTTCCTCAAGACTGATATGAAACTGGGAATCCTGCATCGGTTTAGCAGAAAGTTATGTCAGGATACAACGCTCCACTCTTAAAACAGGATGCTGCACATTTCAGAATCAGTATAAAACATTGCAAAGTAGACCGTCATCAGATGTCATTTTTTACTCAACATCCCAATTTGTTCATGAAGGTTGTGCATAATCACATCATTTGGTTGAAATTCATCCGAAAAATTACAAGATGTCATAAACTATTAATGAATTACACACAGTTTATTTATATTTTATGACATTTATAGTAATATAAAGAGATAACTGTTTTTTTTTCTTACACATAGCCCCTTTCAGACTTGTTATGGAAAGCGATAATGTTACAGACTTTGTCTTTGATGGGGGGCAGATCTCTCGTTTTGAGAAAAAGAATACATATTATTGTACAAAATCTTTTAATCTGACCTACCATGTGGCTGTAAATTGAAAGAAATTAATGAATGAATGAATAAATGAATGTCATATATGCGTTTAAAAATGGCTTTAGCTGTCAAAAAAAAGCCAAATGATAAAAGCTCTTCCTTTAAATTTACAGAAAATTTACAGAAAAACAATCTTCTTATATAAAAATGCCACATTTTCTTTTCTCACAAATAAAATATTCAAAACATGAGTTTTTTTGTCTTTTTGTGTTTAAAAATGTTGGTTTAGTCGTAATCTTTGAAATCAAAGAAAGAAATCATTTTTAAAAGTATGTAAGAGACTTTAACTCCTTAATTCGAGGGTTGAGGCCAGAGAGCAATTTAAGGAATGCATTCAACAAAGATGTCCTGCTGGCTTTGAATTGCTGTCAATGGTTCGCATTTTTCTTAATATTACACTTTGAGGACACAATAATGGAAATCGAAAGAGAGAATGGGATGTCTCTGTATTCACAGCAGATGATACCTGTATCTGTTTTGTACCATAAGGTCATGTCACTCATTAATAAGCGCGTGTAAAAGTCATTTTTTTTGGCAACTTTGTGAAAGTGTTCACAAGTTCACAAATACAATTTTGCTTTGCTTGTTTTGCATCATTGTAAAAGGGAAAAAAAAAAAAGCTCTTGCTTTCTGTTTTTGCCTCCTGAGGTTTTGCTGCAGTTTCCTTAAGTAATTTGACAGTTCGACCACATCCAGCTTGGTTTCTGGCCGGGGTCTCGGCCAGGATAGCTTTTTCTGGAGTCTTCTTCTCCATCTACCCCCTGCTACAGCGCCAAAGTGCGGTTTCGTCTCTGAGGGCCTCCAAGGCACATGGCTGTCATCCCAGTGAGGAAGACGAACCGAGCCACAAGCAGAAAGGGGAAAGAGTTAATAAAAGAGGACATCATGAGAGCCTTTTCTAAAAAAGAGAAAGATAAAAATGACCACAGGACATTTGTGTTTTCAAGCAAACAGACCGAAAAAATGAAAGCTATCATTGTCCCTTCCAGGTCGCCCTCCATCTTCCTCTTCTTGAGAGCGCGACATCAACATCAGACAGGCAGAGAGTCTAACCCAAAGAAGGAGAAACATTTCATTTAACAATTTGTCCTTGTGTTCCCTGGCCTCCAGTAACCTAACCTAACCCTGTGCTTACAATTCAACGCTGGAACGGGGACAGAAAACACTCCCTGCAGCTTCCAGTTCGGAGGGCCGCTTTGCCAGATGTGTTGTTTTATTGTTCAGATGCAAAAGCAAAGAGCATCTCGGATTATTGCTGCCAAAGTTTCAAGAGGAATGAATGGAGCGAGACGTCGCCAGAGGAATGTTTCTGAAAATTAGCCAGCTGGCAAACACGTGCACATTTACAGAAACAACAGCGTGAAGTGTACTCTTAGTTACATTTAAAGAAAAAACCAAACGAAATTGCCTATTGTTACATGGTAGAGGTTTTCCCTCAAATCTTAATTGTTGTGATAAACACCCTGCATCCCACAACAAATGATCTCCCATCGAGCATCATTTACATTAAAAGCTGCGATAATGATGAAATAAAGGGAAAAAACAATATTCGGCTGGAATTCAGGACATTGGTTTAAGAAGCAAGACGCAGAACTTTCCTTTAAGCCGTTATAGATGTTCTTCACCTCATTCATCCATGCGTCGGCTGTCTGTTGTTAAACGAGCTTCACAGCAACGGTTTCAATCCCAGCTGCCTTCCTACGTGCAGTTTGCTCGTTTGTCCTCGTGCATGTTGTCTCTCTGGACTCTGTCTGCCTCCCACAGTCCAAAAACAAGCATGTTTGGTTAACTGATGGCTCTAATTTTACTCTAGGAGTGAGTGTGAGTATGAATGATGATGTCTTGTTTTTGCATTGGCCCTGGGATGAGCTGGCAACCTGACCGGGGTGGACCCCACTTCCCATCCGACGGGAGCCAGCATAGACTCCAGTCAGTGTAGAAAATAGACGGATGGGTGGATAGAAATATCCCGTATTAGTGGATGGCAACAGCAATATTTTCATGTCAGAGCAGAGCAGGTCAGCTTGAGTGTAATACCTTTGCATGTTTTCCTTTGGACTGGATTGCTTTTAATATCTTGACTTCATAAATCAATCAATCAAAGTTGGTTTTCATCCTTTTCTAATGCAGGCAGATATTCATCTTAAATATTTAAAGGGCACTTTAGCAACCCCTAACACAGAATAACTCAGCATCCGTTCTGCATTCAGTCTCTTCTCTGAGTCAGTTATTGCTCTTCCCGTTTCTTCGCCTCATCTTGTCTTGCACTTTGCTGAATCATCCGAGGTTTCTGCTCAAAACGGCCAAAGTGTTGATATCCAGTTACTGGCCTGTGAAACGGTGCAGTTCAGCAAAACACTGCTGTCCCATGATGCGCTTCACTGGGAAACAAAGGACTGAAGTGCTGATGCTCTGCTGGGATGCTGCAGGACAGTGACAGCTACATGAATTTCCATAATAAATGCCAGTGAGTTTTAAGGCTGGAAAGTTGTGCTGTATTGGTTTAAATCTTTAAATAACCTTCCATATCTGTCAGAAGAGTCAATCATAATTAGATGTTGAAAAATATTGTTCATAAATAGTTTTTTTGTGTTTCAACAACTCGCCGAATCATGAACTTTTCCCCGACTTTACTCCTGACTGAGTCCCGGATGCGGATTTTATGCCCAATCATATTACTAACCTGTTGTCAATTAGCCTCATTAGTTGTTAAAATAATTTTTTAAGGTCTTTTATTTTTAGTTTTTTCATATTGCACAGCTTTTCCAGTTTCACTGCTCCTGTCTGCTTGTTGAAAACATGCTGTCTTTGTTTATATTCTACACAGCGCCTATATTTCTTTGGAAAAAGTGGCTGTAAGAGGTCATGAAAACGTGTTTGTACTGCTGCTGTTGTGAGTGAGAGCAAGTGAGGAAGAGGCAAATGGGAGAGGGGGGGGGGGGG
>JAVQJG010168244.1:0-13007 GCA_036024015.1 Craterocephalus amniculus
GACAGACAGACAGACAGACAGACAGACAGACAGACAGACAGACAGACAGACAGACAGACAGACAGACAGACAGACAGACAGACAGATAGATAGATAGATAGATAGATAGATAGATAGATCCACTATCCTTGAAAGGGTTAAGGAGGTTAAGAGAAAGGAAGGGGGAAGACAGCTGAGGATCTGCTCTTTTTCACTTCCTGTTTTTCTTACTTGATCTTCATTTTTGATTTTCATAAGACATTAAAATGTACTTGCTTAAAACGAGGCATGGAAAGAGTTGGTAAAGATAAAGATAAGTACTTCATTCAGGTTAAAGGCATGAAGGCAGGTTGTGTTTTCCTCTTGGCTGTATTTACTGAATGATATGTCATCTTTGGAAACTGCACATCCAGAAGTGATGCTTCGGTGGTACCCTGTGTGTTTAAAAGGGCTCTGGTTGTGAGTGAGAACAGAATACTCTGGCACTGACATTTAACTGTCCATGTGTCCCCATTTAAACAAAAAATAAAAATAAACTGAACAAATAAAAATAACTGACCATCAGGTGTGTTTAATCAAAGTTATGTTAAAAGTTAAAAGTTATGTGGTCTTTCCTACATTTCCATTTCAGTAGTCTCCTGAAAACCTTCATTTTTCACTAATCAGATTTTTTGGTTCACTTTATAGTTTCCAAAGGATAGAAGAGAGTTTCATGAGAGCTAAGGACTTGTACAAAAGCCTTCAAATATCTGAATCTGGCCCCTAAACGAGTCCTACTGAGCAAAATGTGGCTGGTTTTTCATGCATGATCCTTGGGCAGTCTCGTTAATCCACCTATTGAGAGATCTCATGAAAAGAGCCGGCCGTCCTTGCATCAGCTGCTACATTAATCTGCAGCCCGCTACTTATTCCAAGGTAGGCTGTTCCTGGAAAAGTGGAAAATGACTCATGAGAAGAATTTCCCATCAGCCTTGTTTTTTGTTGGAGCTTCATTTCTGTCCTCTCATCATCAAACCCTCGTGCTCTGGTCGCGGTTTGAGGGTATCTGGGTTTGTTAGTTGTTTGTCCATGTTGGCGAATGTCAGCGAGGTCAGACAGATGATGATGTCCTTCCCCTCGGATCAGCATGGTTTGGCCCTTCATCTCTTCTCAGACCGGGAGTTTTCTCATCCCGTTTCTCTTCCCAGCTCTGAGCAGTCACACACCCACACGATGGTTTATGCTTTAAGTGATTGAATGCTGAGAGTAGCAGTCCTCTAACACAAAACTCATCTTGCCTATGTTCTCTCCAGCAAACAGCCAAGCAACAAAAGGCTTAAGGTTACAACAAAATGCATGAATTAAACTTTGTCTGTTTGTCTCCATCTCTCTCTTTTCATTTTCCAGCTACATTGAAAACCAAGCAGACCTGGAAAACATCACAAAAAGTGACCTTGCTTACTACAGAGAGCTGAAGAACATGTAAGTTTCTATTCACTCTTCCGTTTGTTGCCATATCTGCGTATGTCTGGTTCGTGGTTGTTCCTCATAACATTTTTAGATTTTATAATGAAACATCTTTTTATGTAAGATGCCTTAAGAATGGTTTATGGAAGCACAAAGAACCCTGTTTACTTTGGTCATGGGCTGCTTTTTCTAAAGTCCATTCCTTGTTTCTGAGGAAAACTTTAGGCTCTTTGTTATTAACAGCCAGCTACAACGATTCATCATTTGTTCCCATTTCTTTGCATCAAATACAGACATAAAAAAGCAACATAACGCTAAGTTAGGGGAAGATTTTGATAAAATCTTAAAGAAATCTTATGAATGAAATAGGGAGAAAGTGGTTAATTTGGGGGAGTGGTGTGGATCACCGCCTGGGTCTAGAATTAAAGGATTCTGTACAATGTGGCGATAGGGATCGTTTTGTTGTTAGAGCTTCTAACTAAAAAATTACACCCAGAGTCACTGGAAAAAAAATTAATTAATTAATAAATACTGGAGCCTAGAGAAGGTCTGTGCTCTCTGAGCGCGACAGCAACACCCCTCCACACTGTCAAACCAACCAAACAATGAATGAGACTGTAAAAAGGACAAACATGACTAAAAGTTACCGGACTGGGCTGATTACCGGGAAAAGATAAAAAACAAAAATGGGAAAAGCAAGAAAGAAAAAAAGCTACAAAAAAACTTCTAAAAAATAAGCTGATAATAGCTCATCATCAAAACCTCCACATTTCTTAGAGAAGACGATTAAATTAAATTAAAAAAAAGAATAACTAGCAGCACTCTGAATGACGCCAAGCCATCGTTATTTTATTTATTTAGAAGCTCTTATAACAAAACAATCTCTACTTTGTCTCCCCATAGTAAGGAATCCTTTATAATTTTCCTGGATCCAGGGGGATCCGGATCACCCCCCAAATTCCAATCATTTTCTCCTTATTTCATTTCTGCAATTTCCTGAAATTTTCATCAAACACAAGCTCAGATTTAAAAAAAAGCTCATCTTTTTGGTCGTTTGATCGTGCAAATAAAGAAAGTATTGCATCACCACGCATTACTCCCAGACCGCATCAGGCTTTCTCTTCCTTACATTCAATATCTATGACTAACATGACACCATGAGGATTTTGAACATGTATTTCTACCATACAGGCTGTTTTAAGTCCAGTATTCCTAGATAAAAGTAGCCCCAGAATGTGTTAAGAATCAAACTGAATGCTATAAAAGCCAAACTTTTAAAAAATAAGTGATAAATAAAGGGATGTGTTTGCTGTTTCCTCTCCTCCAGCACGGTGACGCAGTGCAAGCTGAGGTTCATCTCCTCCGACGCTTTCCAGAACAACCCAAAGCTCCAGTCCGTGTAAGTGTCCATGTCCAGACAGAGGCCTTGTCGTCCCCTGTGTTCTGTGTTTTGACGTGCATGGGTCATCCTTTGTGTCGCTGTCATTCAGGGCTCAGCCAGCTCTCAAGTCACGTCATACTTAGAGTTAAAATGTGCTGTATGGCAACATTTTAAATTCAATACCATAATATGAGGATTAAAAACCTCTGCTTTGACTTTATATAGAGTTAATTACTACTGACTGGCAGAAAATCATTTTCCTAATGTGCTGAGCGGACTGGCAGCGTTAAACGTCCATCCTGAGCACGACTTGGTCTTATCTGAGTCATCAAATCTCCCTATTCATCAGCGGCTGAGCCTTATCCCCACCATCTTGTCCTCATCATTTTACCGAGCGTGTGCAACATGTCCAACGTTGTTTATCTAAAAGACAGGCGGGTTTTGAGGACCAGAGAGGGCGAGGAAGGAGGGGGGGCTCAGAAATCGGAGAAGACATCCACCAGTCACCTTTTACTCGCTCACTTTGGCGGATTATCGACAACTGATGCATAATAAATACACTCCACTAAGGGTCCATTATCACTTAATCAATATTTCACTGTGGAGGGAGAGGGCTTAGGGTTGGGGTGAGGGGGGGGAGTAGAGGGGTTTTTGTGTGACAGATGTATTTCTGAGATAAATACTCTAAAGCAAAAAAAAAAAAAAAAAAAGGAGAAAGGCAGCTCCATCAGCTCCTCGTTTATTCACACAAACCTCCCGGATTCAGTGTCATTCAGTAAAAATCTGTTCACCATGGAGCCACTGTGCCCCCCCCCACCACCACCACCCCCCACCCCTCTGGACTGGAAGAGGAACCAAGCTGGTAATGGATCAGCCCCAATGGCTAACCCATCTGACATGAACTTTTGGGATCAAGGCAAACAAATAATTGAACCCTTGGCCCTGTCAGAGCGATTATGTATTGGTTTCCATCCGCACGCTCCCCAGTGTGGTTTTCTGTCATCTTCTGAGGGAGCTTTATTTACAGCCTGAATCTCTGCGAGTCCGACCAGCATTTGAGCTTCGCTGTGATGATATTTAAGTGGCCTGAGAGGATTGACCAGGAGGATTTCTATCACAGAGCCGTAACACGAATGCATCTCACTTCTTTCCTAAGACGGTTGAGTCTCTCAGGAGTCCGTCTCTCAACCCACATTTAAATTATAACAGATCATAATTCAGCTTTCTTGGCTTGAAAGACCAATAAATAAAGTTGATGATGATATTAACTCTATGACCTTTTTCTGATGAAGGTTGTTTTGGAGCAAAGGTTCTTTAATCAAGGAAATAAAGGGCACAGTCCATCAAAATATATTAATAACGCTTTTTTTAGAGACTGTTGACCAAAGAGCCGAACATGATGAATGTAAGACAGATGTTGGCACAATTTACACTAAAACATGAACAACTAACTCACACGTTGAACTCAAAGGAGATAAGTGAGACTTTAAATGAGATTTGAATAAGCCAGAGTCCTGATGCCACCAGGACTGGTTTAAGGGTCTTTGGAGCTGTGTGAACCTTCAGCAGTTGCATTTCAATTCCTGTCTTTCACAAAGTCAAAGCAGGTTTGCAGGTGTTTCCATGAACGTGTTTCAGAAATAAATTCTCATAAAATCTTCACTCTACTTTGAGAAGATAGAAAACTAGGGGCTTCAGTTTCCGTACTTTTGGGGGGAGCGGCGCTCTTTGTGTGAAATCTGCAGCTTTTATGCAGTACAAGGAAAAGAGCAAAGATTTGCAATTTTCAGTTCATTGTAAGAAGATTTTAGTCTGCTCCTCCATCAGCCATCTTAGATGAATACTGTAAACATAAACATGATATACTTCTGTTTCAGTCTGCAGCAGCACTAACACTGGACTAATCACCTGATGTAACAAACAGCGGACAAACACACAGAGGTGTGCCGGGGGGCTCCTGGCTGGTGTGAATTACTTGCCAGGGTAATTGATCAGAGCCCATTTGGATGCATTAATGTTTCCACGGCGTGTAACTCAGAGCAGGTGCACATTGTTCCGAGCGAGCAATCAACTCACAGCTTGACTTGAAGTGCAGGACTGGAGCGTGTTACATGTTTACTGGAGGTTTTCCTTTATTTCATCTGGGAACAATCCCTTTTTCACTGCTTTCTTCACACATTTATGCTCCTCAGTGCAAGAATCCAGAAGATGATATGAAAGAAATTTAGTGGGAAATAATAATGTTTATGTGTTTGGACTGTTCGAAAATACTGAACAGCAACTATTATCTCATGTCTGATTGGTTTTTGTGTTGCAGGAACCTGGCATCAAACCTCCTGGAGCACATCAGCTGGAGAGTGTTTCACTTCCTGCCTTTGCTCAACCTGTGAGTCTCTTTTAATCCACAGAGAGGATATTTTTATTTGATTTATTAATTCATTTCAGGTCAAGGTGGATTTATGAGGGTGAATTGTGATGACAAGCTCATCTAAAAGGCGAGAAAATGCAAAACAACCCAGTCACCTCCGTGCTGCATTGTTTAACTGGAATAGAGATGTTTTTAAAAACATGTGAAAAATGAGAAATGAATAAACATTATATAACTAATAAGCTAATAATTAATAATGTATGATGAACAATTAACAATATTTTGAAGCAATCATGCAATCCAGTGTTTTCTGGAATTCTCCATCAGACCTATAAACCTCAACAGCAAAGTGCTCTTTTTGGGCCATGTGTCCTGCAAATCTGAGATATTTATGTTTTTTTTTTACCTTTTAAATTAATATTTACACACGTATCTTGAGCTCATCATTGAAAATTAACCCCTGTCACCCCTGGATAGTGATGGCTGAATCATAAACTGTCCAATCAGAGTGCAGATGTTACTAGCATCTCTGCTTCAGATCCTCAGTGAGCTACTTCATCTCCATGAGGAGATCCCTGATGTACACATGGAGAATTTCAGGTTTTCCCAGAAGCAAAGTGAGCTGCTTAAAGAGCTCCTTGTTAATGTTTCACTTCTGCTTTATCCTTAGTAGCCACATGTACATGAGACTTTTAATTCCACTTTAATTCAGAATTAAAGTTAATTCTGCTTCACAGAGATAAAAAATGTCCATGTAAACCTGTAATTCTGAATGAAAATGATAAGTCAGCAGCTGGTTTATTGCACTTTTAATTCCAAATTAAATAATTCCTCTATCATGTAAACCTTCATTCTGGTTTAAGCTAATTCCGGTCGTTCTTTGCATGCTCATTCCCTTGTCTGTCACCACAGTCATAAACAAGCTCAAACCGTGTGTCCAGGTTAATTGAAGTAGTATGCTACCGACTAGCTGCAGCTTAATAACTAGAATCCAAATAAGGTGAAATTAAGTATGTCACTTCTGCCCCCAACCAATCAGAAACTCCCCCAACCTTCCCAAGTGGAATTAAGAAAACGTATTTTCTTTGTAAATCTTAATTCAGAATCAATATTTCCATGTAAACCCGAAGAATATTTTCATTTCAAATTATTCATGTCGGAATAATTGATTACGATTAAAAAACATCACGTAACCGTAGCCACTGTCTTTCTAAGATGGGGTGTTACACGTTTAAACTGCATTAAAACTCTGTATTTAAGAGCCTTTTTTTTAGGTTTTATTGTGCTTTAACTGTAACTTAGATGGCAGAACAGTTCCACCAGAGGGTAACCAGTAAAAGAAAACCAGATCTCATTCCTGTGTTTCTCAAAAAGAAAATAATTAATACTGAAGATGAATAAAGTCTCAAGGGATCAGAGGTAAAAGCTTTAGAAGAATTTCATCTCAGCTTTCTTAAAAGAATAGAGGGTAAATCAGTTTAGTTTGTGCATCACAAAGAGTCGAAGCTATGACTGTTTGTATTAATTGCTGTGTAGATTCTATAGAAAACACCTGCGACCTGACCTTTGTGAAGAAAACAAAACAGGAATGTATTAGATGCTGTATTGCAGCAAGCGGATGATGAGTTTCCTGTCTGTCCTCTGCAGGGTTTTAAGGGACAACCCTCTGATTTGCTCCTGTGAGCTCTACTGGCTGCAGCAGTGGCAGAGTGACGACCGCGGCGACCTGTACAGCCAGACGCTCTTCTGTTTGTCCAACGACGAAGAAATACTCCTCAGCTCGTTGGTGCTAGATAACTGCAGTGAGTTGAGCTTTAACGCTGATCAGCTTCAGAGCTGCATGTCTGGTTTCTGCCAGCAGGGGCAGCAAACTGTTGGGAACAAACTGGCTGAAAGGGTGAGAGAGGATGGCACAGTTTGGCCTTAATACTGGTCTGACTGGTGCAGGAGCAGAGAAACCCATTACAGCTGGTTTGGATAATGATGAAGAGGAGGATGATGAAGAGGAGGATGATAATGATGATTATGATAATGATGATGGTGATGATGATGATAAATGGATAAATGTAACGGTGAAAATGGTGATGATGAAGATGGTATTGATGAAGATGGTATTGATGAAGATGGCGGTGATGATGACACTGATGATGATAAAGATGATGGTGATAAAGATGATGTTGATGATGATGATGGTGACTTTGATTATGGTGGTGATAATGATGAAGAAGATGATGGTTATATGATTGTGTTGATTGGCTTACAGGTTGTATTAACTAGTTTATTAGTTGTCTTCATTGTTTTACTGGTTGTATTAACTGGTTTATTGGTTGTATTTATTGGTTTACTGGTTGTATTAACTGGTTTACTGGTTGTGTTAATTGGCTTACTTGTTGTATTAACTAGTTTATTGGTTGTTTAATTGGTTTACCAGTTGCATTAACTGGTTAACTGGTTGTATTTATTGGTTTACTGGTTGTTTTCACTGGTTTAATGTTTTTTTCATTGGTTATGTGTATTGGAGTTGAATCTTGTTCTTTTATGTCTTCATGAACTAAATAAATTTTTCATCAACATTAACAATGACTCTGTATATTTCTGATCTTAGATTATCTGTTACTGGATACTTTTGGCTCAGAGTCTTTCAAAGGCAGCTTCTGTATAGGTGTTTATAGACGATATACAGATATGAAATTTTATACTAGTTTTTACTATTTAGTTTACTCATTAATGCAGATATTAATACTGATGCAGATGTTTGCCTCTTAACCAAAGAATCCCATCATTCTGGACGTGACTGAGTCCTTATATCTGAACCTGGCTGGGATAACATCTGCAGGCAGCAGACTCAGAGACGCTGAGGGCTGGATGCTGCTCTAATCATCACTGTGATTGATGTATTAAACCAGTTAATACAGTGGTGGACGTTCATATATAACATGTGCCGCTCCCAGGTCTGCCTGAGGTGAGAATCGAGCCCTTTCCTAACAAGATTCAAGAAGGAGGCAACCTCACATTTGAGTGTGAGGCGACAGGAACTCCTACTCCCAATGTGAAGTGGCGAACGGATGAACTCGCCTCTACCTTCGATGTCAAGGTAAATCTCTGTATTTACAGAGAGATGCAAAGCTTTTAAGCTCTAAAATGATATCTTTGATATAATGAAAAATGAATTAAATGAATCAAAATCAATATTGAATTAGACTGTTTTCCTATTAAGAAAGGTCTCTCTTCTGTTTTGGTGTAAAATGCTGAAAAGGCTCACCCATCTTGGCAGATGTTTGTCATGTCTGATGACTCACTGCTTTCAAAAACAGTCCATTAAAATCCTTTTTAGTAACATTTCTGCCCTCTGCAAATTTACTTTAGTGGCTAAAATGTACATGTACTTCTTACAATTTTTTTGCTTTTCCTGTCCCCCTGCACCACCCCACCCCCCAAGTCATTTTCAGGACTATTACCCTTTAAATCCCAGTTTCATTCTTGGAATTATTCCATTATTTATTAAAAATAATTGCTTCCTTTATGACAGGTAGAAGCAGAATGGGACTTATGGTGTCACACTGGGGAGAATTGATGATTGCACCCTCCAAAAACCCTACTATAATTCATCCGACATGCATTGTTTTTCTGCTTGTTGTCTATTAACCAGTTCAGCCTGTTCAAAACATCCAAATATTCAGTGATTTCCATAATTTAACTCTTTAAACCCACTTTATTTATTTTACTTTTTTATTCTTTTTAAAAATAAATAATTAAATGAATAAACATTATTCATTCATACAATTTACAATAACATGATGGGGCTTTGGTGGATATGAGTCATATGATCAGTCATTAGCAACAAAATCTATTTATTTGCATTATTTGTAATATAATGTCAGACACTCCTTCTGGTACCTTGAGCTGTCATTTTCAGTAGTGGATGCCTTTTAATGTGAAGGTAATAAAATCAAATCAGATTCCAATCAGGCCGGACTACTTACAATGAGAACTAATTACAAGTTTAAGTACTTAGCTCATTTTTTACTATTTGGGTATGAATTTTAATTTAGGTCTTCATTTTCAACTTGAGTTTGATTATATGATCGAGCCCCACAAGAAGATGGAGAGAAAACTGGAGCTTTTGAGACCTGAATTTTCTTTAATTTTCTTTGGTCAAATTTTTTTCCCCCTGCGTTTGACTGGTGGAAGTTGTTCCAGTAATTCTCATATAATGTGTGTTAGCAGATATGCCTGGTATAAGTTTTTACAATCACATGAAGTTAGTGCTCTAACTCAACATGCGGGCAGTATTTGGGCCAGCTATTTTGAATGGCCAGTGCTCCGTCCAAGGAATATTTAACAGGGTGACCAAGATAAGCCAGATGTTACATTCACAGCATGAATCACAGAATGGTTCACAGAGCTTGCTAAGGTGGCGACATATGAACAGATGTCCTTTAGTATCATGAACCGGCCTCCGACTAAGAAATGGAAGTACAATTTGGACTTTATTACTATTGTTAGAGATGAAACAACTATAACTGAATTTGTTCTTTTTGGGGTTTTTTTGTTTGTTTTCTTCTCATTTATTTTTTAGTAATATGTTGGTAAGATATAGTTTTAGCAGAAGTAAAAGCTAATACATTTTTGTATGTTTATGTATACAAATTTAAATAATTGAAAACTGAAAAAATTTAATTATTTAAAAATAAGAAAGCATGAATCACAATCTCCAGCAGGATCATTGTGAACTCTAGATTTAGTTTAGAAAAAAGATTCTTATAATAACATATGTTAATCCTTTCCAATGTAAAAACAAATCTACATGCATATTTAAAGATAAATATGCAATATATGGACTTCAGAATCAATATAATTGGTATTACATGAAACATATCGTATTTGAGAGTAAAGAGATCAGCCAATCAGCACAGCTGCTCTCTATCTACTGGTTAAAGTGTGGATCTGTTTTTAAGGTTAACAAAAGGTTGCCCACTAAGCCCTCAAACCTCAGATCATATGGTCCAGGTCATCTCAGAATCAGACAGGTCGTCATCCATGCATTAAATTACATTGTTAACTGGACAAAAACAAAAAGTACACAAGCAATATTTAAGAAACTAGAAGTACATAATCGCTGCTTTCATAGCAATAAAGAGATTGTGTATCAGTCAGGTGCTGTTGTTTAAATGCACTTGATTAACTGCATTCATCAGGAGTACCTCCATAAAGGTAGTTTCTTGCTCTGCTGCATTCAGCTCTGTGTTCACCCAATGCCGAGGTGGAAAAACATCAGCTATGATCTTGGAGAAGGTTTAGGAAGGGTTATAAAGTAATTTCCAAACTATTTAGAGTACATTCTTCTGTAGATAGAATCTTTCCAAGAGTGGAGATCCCCACAATTCTCAGAGAAACTGTTAAAACACCTCAGAAGCTACATCTCAGACTCTCCGGGTCACAGTTGGCATGGTATTTAATGTTTGTGTCAGTAGAATTAGAAACAGACTGAATGGAAGAGATGCAGAAGAAGAAGAGAGAACAGGGCAGTCGCCGCTTTTAGATTTGAAATCCAGATCAGACAAAAAATGAGATGTTTGGCTGTCATGCATAGTTTGGTATCACCTCATACCAGTCGTCAAGAAGGGTAGTGGAGGCGTAATGATCTGGGCTTCTTTTGCAGTTCCACTCTCTCTTTCCTCTTCTGCTTGTTTCACATCAATCTGTCCCAGCTTGTTTCCCTAATATATCTATCCCCATTGGTCTAACTTCCATGCCTCTGTGCGATCCATGCATCACTGTAACATCTGCTCTGTGTCTGCAGAAGAGAATCTGGGGCTCCACGTTACAGCTGGTCCTTCACCTTTCCAACGTTTCCCACAAGGACAACCTGCACAACCTGACTTGTGAGGCTGAGAACCAAGCTGGGCCCAGAGAGGAGATGGTGCAATTGGACATTGAGTGTAAGTGCCTGCGAAATAAAAACCATACTCCTGAAAGCTCACAGGCTCAATAAAAGTCCTTAGGCTTAATGGAGGCGAGGGCGAGAGCACACTGGGGCTATTTTCTAGTGCAGGCGGGGTGGTCGGCTTGAGAAAAGAAAAATGCGCTGTACTGATTTCTTCTAAATGCCCTTTCTACAAATACAAGTGTGTGCCCACCATGCTTCTAATGGAGCTTTCTGTCATCTGCCACTCTCCACACTGGCAACTGGTGAGAAGTGTTGGAATAATGTAAGTGGAGTGCTGCAGGTATGGCTGGCTATCTAATGCACCGATACAATGAGAGGACAAAGGAAGGTGAACTTACCTGATCTCGCTCTT
Organism: Craterocephalus amniculus; assembly: GCA_036024015.1. Lineage (NCBI taxonomy): Eukaryota > Metazoa > Chordata > Actinopteri > Atheriniformes > Atherinidae > Craterocephalus > Craterocephalus amniculus. Next base: position 11,477 of record JAVQJG010168244.1, read on the forward strand.
AATGAACTCCTTCAGCTCACATATTCTCTACTTTTAAATTACACTTGTAGCTTGATTCTGGAGGTCCGCTGTTGTTTTGTTGTTGTTGTTTTTTGGGGGGGATTTTTTTGCTTTCAGATGCATTAGTGCACATGGATCTAAGCAGCACTGAGGAATGATAGTGCCCAGCGGTCCCAAAGAAGACACCCAGATGCATTAGTGATGCATTACTCAAAATACTACCCAAACAATATCATATCACCAAATCAGTGACATTCATTAGAAAATAAAGCCAAAAGAAGCGGGGGCGCCAATCAGCTGAGGCCAAATGCACAAGCATCAAGGGACAGATAATGAACATGAGGAAAATGGGGCTGATAACCCGTGCTTAGATCTGATTTGAGCTCGTGCTAATGGACTTTTCCCTCCCACTCCGGAAGAGCGCTTCATCCACGGTGATTGGCAGCCTGTAAATGCGTTACTGCAGCTAATCTATCAACATCAGCCCCCATGGTGGACGGACACTCGTTAACCGCTAGCCCTTTAATTACTTCTAATTACCTCCCCGAACAGTGGGTGTTTACTGCTGAGTGGCTCCCGGTGCCATTGATTCATGGCGCTCATGTGGCTTCCCCTTTCATAAAAGCTGCTTTCTGAATCATGCGCTTCCCGGTTTTTCTGTTTAAACCTGCAGCTTGAGGAGTCGAAATCCAAGTTTGACCAGTTTTAGTCATTAAAATGAATGCGTCACACACTGAGCATCAACCACAACTGACTGGACAGAGGCCAACAAATAGATTTTTTTCCCCTATTTGCCACATTTCAAAATGTCTAATTCAGAAATTAAGTCTTATTAAATATAATTCTAGCTTTCTTTTTATCCCTTCATCCCCTGCTGTGAAATCACTTGTGGGAGATTAGTCAAGGCTGCTAATGGATGATTAGTTAAATGCGATAAATAGCACTAATTTCCACTTGGTGTGACGGACTTGGGTGCAGGGGGAAGAGACAAATGTCTAGGTATGGCCTGAGCGCAGCACTTTCTGGGGTCGGGTCGTGGGTTAAGAGCAGCACGGTGCTCCGTGCAGAGTGGAGGGTCGCTGCACTTGAGAGTTGTGTTCGATCTAAGCGAGGCCATTTCCTGTAACTTCGTGTCTGGAAGAGCTTCCAGCTAGTTTTTATGGTCAGGGGCACGACGAGGACCAGGATTCATTATTCATGGCAGGTCAGCACAGGTTTGCCATGTAGATGGAGACCATTGATTCATGGAAACTCACATGGAACTTTACATGTGATTATGCACATTCAGCAGGAAATAAAGGCTACAAAGTTGTACACACAGTTAGGTTCACATGAAGAGATCATCTTCTGTCTGTCTGTCTGTCTGTTGGAAACACGACTAAAGGGGCTGATTTTGTTTAAATTTTCAGGAAATCTAAGAAATGAAGTAAGGTTTGTGATAAGGTGATTTTGGGGGTGATCCGGATCACCGCCTGAAACCAGGAGGATTTTAAAGGAATACTTACAATAGGGACATGGGATCATGTTGCCA
>JAVQJG010168253.1:0-11564 GCA_036024015.1 Craterocephalus amniculus
GCTGCACGTTTCCTCACAGCACATTAATCATACTTCTGGTCCTAACCAGCAGAACTCAGTGTTTCCTTGTGGAGCAGCTGTAGCGCTCCACGCCATCACTGAAGCTACGTTACCGCTTCAGCGCTATTCTGCGTCCGTGCATCAAAACGAGGAGACGTTACACGTGCACGTTGATGATGCCGCGGAGTTAGGAAAGAAGCGGGTTACCCACCGGAACGCAGCGCGAGTTGGTCTGATGTAAATCGGTCATAAGGCTTTAAAGATATAAACGTCATGAATGAAAGACGGGCATCGCACCTTTGGGGAATCCGGGGGTTTTAACACTCACACTTTTCTTAGTGAAAGGATTCAGCAGCCACACGTTTCCCTAATTAATTAAAGACAAAAATAATGTTTTACCACAGTTTTGCAGAAATGTCGCTGCAAGTGGCTCTCTGTCTGCGCTGCATGCGCGGCTGTCTGCCTCCTCTTGTCCTGTTGTGTAAATCATAATTTCTGCAGCTGATCAGCCTTGCTGCCATTAGTACGTCTCTTTTGTTGCGTTTGTTTATTTTTTTATACCACAGTGGTAGGCTAGATCAGCAGCACATACATTTTGACAGGACAGGATGCCCCTTCTGTGACAGACAGAGGACACAAACGGAAAAAAATAAATAAAAACGAAGTGGGTAGGCCTACTTGCCCGGCAGCGATTTTTACTTGCCCCGGGCAATCGGGCAACCGTTAATGTCGGACCCTGTTATCTCCTCTTTTTCTCAGAACAGGACAAGCTGTTTGTTTTTTATTTGAAGTCTTTTGTGGTTGCAAAATCGAATGATGCCGTCTGCACATTATGCTGCTAATATTATCTGTACACAAAGAAATGTCCTAATGCTGTGTGATAATGGAAACCCCAATGACTTTATAATTGTTGAGCATTTGATCATACTTGTCAAATGATAATAATAATGTCTGATTCAAATTACTTTGATCTTTTTATCAGATTTCAGAGGATTTTTTAAAAAATGCTATTTTAATAATAATACTAATGATGATGATGATGATGATGATGATAATAATAAAAGGTAGTTATCAAATGCAACAACAGATATGCAGACAACAAATGAAAAAAGGCTTTTAAAAAAATATCCTTTTTGTAAAATATTCTCAGTGACACTGAAATTCTGTAATGATTTTGACTCACTAGTGCAACCGAAGTGCAGAATGAAGCTGCGATAAATCTTTGAGGTTTTTCCTTTATGTATGTCATTCATTTGGCTTGTATATATTATATGGCACGCAAGCACTGAAAGATGCTATTGCAGGTTTCAGACGTGACATTTAAAATGTTAGATTACGATGTGTAATTTAGTGGTTTGTGGATGAATCCCCTGTGCTTTTGTAATTACATAAACCCTCAAGACTTTAAGAACATATATACATATATAACCTGTACAGAGTTTGCATTGGGGTTCTGGCTTTGTTGTGAAAAAAGTGAAGCTGTCAAAGCAAAATGGATAAGCTCCTTTATTATTATCCCCTGGCTGTGTTGGGGTGTGTAGCAGTGACAGCTGATCTGCTGTTGCCTCTTGGGTTTGCAGGTTAGGAACCAGTCACGGGATCCCCTGTTCACTCTCAGTCTTCCACTCCTTTCCTCCCCCCTCCCCCCTCCGCTCTCCTCTCCCCACTTGCTCCTTATTCATGGCGAGCTGTCTGCAGCATAGCAATCTCCCTCGTGTTTATTATGGTGCAGACATACGAGGAGACATGAATTCCACATCCTGCATGCGTGTCTGTCTGTGCCGGTGCGCGCACCGGTGCGCGTGCGTGCCCGTGTGAGGTCGCAGCACATGCTCAGTAGTGTCCACAGAGCAGAGAGCCGAGCTCGCGACGCCGTACGCGCAGGCTGAGGTCACAGCACACGCTCAGTGAACACCTCTCCGGAGCGAATGCGTGCTTCACCATTTTGAGCACCTAGACATAGGTGTGAGAGGGACTAGAGTCCACCGAGCTTTGTGCACGCAGTGTCAGCAGCCGACCTTAGGGCTCCATGTCAGAAATGGATGATTTGTTCAGTCCTCGGAGGTAGGTGTGCCATCATGTTCCGCTGCGCTCTCGTGCCGTTATTAGTTGCTGCGCGTGTCGGCTCGTCGTATTTTCTTGAGTCGTTTTCCAGCTTTCTGCCAGAGCTGGGATGTTTGCGAGCTGTCCGCATCGCTGTCACTGCACGGAGCGGCTGTGTTTGTGTCAGGGGGGGATGAATACGCGTGTCGGTATGAGCGCGCAGGCTGCCTCTGCAGCACTTGTCTGCGCCGCCGTTATGGAAACACAGCTTTATTTTAACACCGCCGACACGCTTCCATCAAAGTCTCGGTCAATGCGTGGTATTTGCGGCGGATAAATGCGCAGCCGGTAATGTCGTGTGGCTGTCTGAGGATCCGGAGAGGCTCCCCTGGCTCCCATTTTGCAGCTCCTGTTTACAACCCGGGATGACATGGCGAGAAAAGCACCGGCGGCGCGCAGGCAGAGCTGAGCCGAGCAGCTGGGCTTTCCTCAAGCTGCTCGTCCCCACATAATACCTGCAAGTTGCCTCTGTCCTTCCTGTGTTGCAATTATGTCAGTGTGCCACAGTCTCGCGCTATGATTGGCTGAAATTGATGGAGGGGGGCGGAGTTTTCCTTGATTACACACACAAAGTTGCCCGGACTGTCACGTTGTTTGGGTTTGATTAGTAAGCCTGTAATTACTTGACAAGATTGCGCGTTAATGCTGACTTAAAGCAGACGCTAATGTGGGGGGAAAAAGCTCCTGCTTTATGTTGTTTATTGCACTCGGCAACAGGCTTTTAGCAGCTTATTAGATGAGACGGTATTTAGCATTATTACTAAGAAGATTAAGATCTTAAATGCATTTAGAGTTTTGAAAAAAGAAGAATTGTACGTTTCCACATTTGTTCATCTGTAAATATATGAAGTTACAGTATATTTGGAGCATAGAAGGCTATTCTTCTACAGCAGGCTGTTTCTGTTGAAGTATGTCTGCAAGTCCTCAGCTGTTCCTCCTGTGATCAGTATTCTGCCTCGTCTCTCAGGACCTTTGCAGCATTAACAGCACGGCTTTCTTCAGACACGCTTTTCTTATTCTGCTGCACAGGTCCTCATTTGTCATCCTTACAACCTCCTGCTTGGCCCTGGCCGGCTGCACACTGTCAGAGACATGTTTGCAGCACTTTCCTCGTCAAGAAGCGCAGCCCAGATTCATGAAACTCTGTAAAATAAACATTTCCCCGTGTTTTTAGGCCGCAGACCTTAAAAATGGCTGCAGATAGCGCTGGCCTGTGTTTCCACTTTCATTCATATCAAATAAATGAAATCACATTCCCCGATGCTTGCAGTCACTATAAAACGTTTACGTGATGCACTGGTGGATGAAACCCAGTTTAAAGAATTTAAGCCTGGAGAAAATGTTTCAAATCCTTTTAAGATGTAATCTGGAGTGCTAAAGATGCAGGAAACCACTACATTACATTTCTATCAGCACTTTTAATCATTTGGACTTCTTGTAATCAAACAACTTCTCTGTGTTTTACATTTAGTTTATGTTATCTGCTGACAGTGTTTGTAATAAAATGAAAAAGTATTGCTGCAGCAGACTGTTCCAGTCGGGGTCACGTGCTGAAAATGTAGCTGCTGGACTGTTAAAATGAAGATCTCTGCCAGTGCCTCTGTGGTCGATGGGACCTCTGATCACCCCCGTCCTGCCAGAGAGGATGCGGAGGAGGCGGTCTGTTCGGAAGAGGGAAGGGGAGCTGGGTCCCAAATGCGTTCGTCACACCTTCGTGAGGGTTTAAGGACTGCAGCAAGACCGGAGAGTTTCTGGCTTCTCAGGTTTCCTCCAGGTCTCCATGATGAAGTGCGAGTTTCTCCGGGTGCAAATCACGCTGACAGATTCTGGGCTGCTCCTCGCCGGCTTGTATGGAAATCGGTGCTGTTGCCTAGGCAACAGAGGGAAAGACTTTTCAAAAGGAACATCTTGTCATTTTCTTTAATCCACTGCAGCTGGAGAATCGGAGCAGTATTATTAAATTCCTGTTGCTATGGCTACCAGCGTTTGCACCAGCAGCCGTTTCCAGAGGCTCTCGCCCCGCACATCCAGAGCCAGCTCTCCCCCATCCTCCCCCCTGCTTAAAGGGGGATCCTGTTTTATTGCTGCATCCATAATATCAGGTCTGCAAATGTTCTCGCAGCCAAGCAGGAAAATTCTCCTGAAATCTGTATTTTTGCTGCTCAGACTAAAACACTACCTACTTGTCGCACTTGTGGCATGCTTGCCCCGAACAAGTTCAGCAACAGAGAGTCCTTTGTGTTTTTATTGTTGCCTTGTCTGACATTTTATTTCTTCCCTGTTTTTAAGCTTAGTTGGTTATTTTCCATATTGGGACTTTTTAGATTGCGCAGTTTGATTTAGCTTTTTCAGCCAGATTCACTGTTCCAACAGAAATTTCCTGATTTATTTATTTTTTTCCAGACGAATTCACTGCCAATCTTGCAGTTCCAATGAGTAATTATTCTGTTTCAACCTGCTGTTTTTGTCTCTTCCTAGGCGACTAAACAGCACTCAGGGGGAAATCCGAGTGGGACCCAGCCACCAAGTAAGGTCAAGCAGATGCAGCTTTTAGGATTATTGTGTGTCATTGTCATGCAGCTGACTAATAGTGGGTAACCCTTTCCATCGCTCAGATTTGAAGTTATTATTCAAGCCATATGGTCCCATTTGGCTGTTGAGCTTTTAAGACTAAGGGCAACAATAGCGATTATTATTTAAACTTTCAGTAAAAATAATGAAATAAGGTTTTAATACATTCTTCTGTTCCCAGATAATCTTAAATTTACAGCATCGATAACATGCACGGCTTTACTTCTTTCAGGCATTTACTTCAAGATAGATTCAGTTTTAGTTCAGCAATTTATTTTTACCATATTATTGGTCAACATCAGCCTAGCTTATGTGTAGCTAATGGAGAATGTAGCTGTTTACATTATAGAGTCGTGAACATTTTTGCTCATGCCATCAGTGGTTTTCTAAACGTTTATGAAATGTGGATGTGGTCATTCCAAACTATTTATGAATGAACTGAGAAGCATTGCTGTTTTAGCTCTCACAGTGACGCACAGGAATGTTTGCATGTGCTGGTCTGAGCTGCATGTGGAAGTGCTGCTGAGAGATTACCCCTGTTACATCAGCACGTCATTCATGTGCGGAATATTTACACACATCTTTAATTTCATAAAAAAAGCATCTGCAGACAGTGTTGTTAACCTGATCTGCAGCGAGGACAGAGTCATGAGAGCGCTTCCCTTGTGTGTAAATATGTTGAATCACCGTGGCTGTAACTTGTCCCTGCTGCCACCGTGCAGCCTCACAGGAAAAAGTTGATGACAGGGGGCTGAAAGCTGATCTTTTTTCTTCAAGCCTGCGTGCTATTTGTAGTGTGACACCATCTGTCCCTCTCCTTCTCTGTGGACCTAATTAGGCTAAGCTCCCAGAGCTGCAGCCTTTCCCCTCCCCTGGTGGCCAGGCCGTGACCGAGAAAGAGGAGCTGGTCTGGATGCCCGGGGTCAATGACTGTGACCTTCTCATGTACCTCAGAGCCGCCAGGTGAGCCCGCAGAAACACAGGAAAGCACCAAGTCCACACTTTTATGACACATAATTTCCCCTCAGGGAACTATTTCTTTTCATTTTATAATCTGTGAGCATGAAACTGTTGAATGACACTTTCATTTAAAGAAGTTAACCGTGTACAGGAGAGCAGTAGATTCCTCTCACATTTCCATAGATCTGCTAGGAAAAGCATTGTTGCAGTAAGAACTCTGATGCTACTTATCAATGTCACACTTCTACTGCTTTGGCATCATGGGATGAAATCAGTCATCAGTGCTCCACGATATGTTGTGGCAGCTCATGTGATGTGTGTTAACAGGTTTCTGTGCTTTTCACTAGTTGGGGGGCTGCAGTGTAATCAGTCTGCCATTATGGCACACAATGTGGGAGTAGTTCCACTCAAGTCTATTTTCTAACTTCTATGTGTTATTCATGGTTTTCTTATGGAGATCTAAATAGACCAAATCACAGTTTTAACCCATTTACTTCACAGTGAAAGCTAAAATGCATTTTTTTACTTTAATTAAAATGTAACTACACATATCACAATGAATTACTGAAGTCGCAGGTTCATACCACTCATCACTGTTTAAATATTTAGTTTATTGTTACAAGTTGTCACACTAGATGTTTTGTGTTGTCCTTGTATGAAGCATAAAAGTGATTTAATTAGACGGTCTCATCTCTGTCGTGTATCCACAGGAGCATGGCTGCCTTCGCAGGCATGTGCGATGGAGGCTCAACAGAAGATGGTTGTCTAGCAGCGTCTCGAGATGACACTACATTAAACGCACTTAACACAGTAAGTAGCAATGCGACAAGTTGAGCCAACCAAAAATATGGTGTCATGATAAAAAGAAAGAAATATGGAAAACGTAACTGCTGAGATTCCCCTGCAGGTTTGGCTGGGATGTAGTTGTGAGGGATAAGACCTCTGTGCCAGCCACCAAGCCCCCTTTAGTAAAAGCAGCCTCAGAAGCCAACAATAGATTACACTTAATGACAAATTTGTCCATCACACTGACAATGAATGCAAAGGAACCATGCACAACAAAGAGATTAGAATCATCATAAACAGGGCATTTATATTCTGACTCTATAAACTGGGAAATTAACATAGTGAGCAGGTCATTGTCTCTTGACCTTCCTCGCTATTTGCAATTCCAATGAGTAATGCTTGTTTATTCTCAGAAGAAGAGCCGCAGCACTGCCCGGTTCATCCAATTAAATGTGCCACATAGCTTAAAGCTGCGCAGCAGTTGTCTTTGTCACCGTTCAGTTTATTTCCAGGCTGACTCTCAGGTCTCGGCAGACATTTCCTCCGACACTAAGATTTAGGGCCTTTTCACATGGCGTGCTCGGACCCTGGCCCGAGCACGTTTGACCACAGATTTTGTCCATGTGAATGCAAACAGTCCGGGCCCGGGTGCGGCACAAGACGAGTTCGCTTTGTTATTGATATACTGTGCTGAAGACGTAAGGCTTTGCTTCTTCTTCGGTTGTTCGCTATCAGCCAAGTTTCCTCAACACTGCCACCTAGTGTTCTGGCGCCGACATTACCCGGCGTTCCCGAGCCCGGTTCAAGCACTGGCATGTGAACACAACTCAGGAGTAATCGTTCCCGGGCACGGCATGGCACGGGCCCGAGCGCGCCATGTGAAAACGCCCTAAGAGGACCCCCGATGCATGAAGAGCTGAAAACTGATTCCAAGCATAGATAAAGGGATTTCATGTTGTATAAAAAGTATTCAAATCATGAAAATAGCCTCAGACAACCCAGGACCTGAGGGGTTACTGTTGAGTTATGACACAATAAATATGTATTTTATATAACCTGCCTCTGTGTGAAGACTGATAGAAAAGCATCTTTTTGACGCGTGCATGGATTTGGTCCCTTTACGCAGTCCCTTTTCCCCCTACAGAACAAAATGTACACGTTTACGACATCGCCACAAAGACCGTAAAGACCAAGACGTGGTCCCACCTGCCTGGCTGCACCTCTGTTTTTCGCTGGTTGGAGCACTACTACTGCTTCCATGGACACAACTTCACCCGTTTCAACCCCATAACAGGAGAGGTGACCGGCAACTACCCCAAGGACGCCCGCAGTTACTTCATGCGTTGTGCTGACTTTGGTGAGTCACATGTAACATGTTTTTGGTAAAGAAATAAATTCAAATAACTGATACATGCATGTTTATCCATGTAAATGCAGGTCACGGAGGCGGTTATAGATCCCGTAAATGCAGTGACGTCAAACTGGACGCCATCACCACAGATGATGCAGGCAGAACTTATTTCTTTGCAGGTATAGTTAGATGATATGTGTAAAGCATGATGTTAAAACACTTGAATATATACTAAACTGAAAACAAAACTTCTGTAGTAGAAAAGAAAAGTCAGGCTTGCTTCCATTCATAAATCATCCATGGTACAGTAGCAGTAATATTATGTTAGCAAACTAGTGTTAGTTTAAGCAAACACTGTAGTTTACAGAAGCGCTTGAGACCTGGTGATTATAAACAAGATTCAGATGCTTATTTGTGATCTTAAAGTTATGTTTAAACTTGGTTTGTATCCAGCCTGTTTGGTGTAGCTAAGCTAATGCTAAGTGGCCTGTAAGCTAGTAGCCTACAGACATGTGGCATGGGCACTTAAGCAAAACACAATTCAAACACCAAGCAACCTAAAATTAAAAATCCATGTCCACTTAAGAGCTTTGCTAGTTTCACACATAAAAAGTGTCATATGACAGCAGAAAGTCAACCTGGGCTGAGTCAACCTTGGGCTACTTTGGCCTTTGTGTGGGTCAGATGCATCCAAATATGAGCGGCCGGCCTCCATGTGGTTTTCATGTGGCTACATTTTGGTGGCCACACTCACATGGAGACCTAGTCAAAGTGGGCCAAACATTTATTTTACTACCTGAAATAAAATAATTTATATCTTACCTTTGATGTTTTCAAACTTGAAATATCTTCTTCTATGAGTGGGTTAGTTTAAAATTAATCATAAACATACTGGATGTTTATATATTTCTTTAAAAAGGAAGTTGTAGAACAGTCTGCCCTCTTGTTAGACTTCCACAACCTTTAACTTCATTCTTGATCATCATTGGTACATTCTATGATCATTTCAGGTGCTGACATTCACTTCCTCTGACTGATTGGTTGATTTCCACGATTGATGCCTCTATTAACCAATGGGTTGCGCAGATATGTCAACATCATAGAGTTTCAGTTTTATTTACTCGCAGAACTCTGTGAATGTTCAAAATTAATCAAAAACATCTCAATTTGGATAAAATCTATAGAAAATATAAATTATATAGTTAGGTTTTGCAGTCTGATACCTGCCAAAATGGTCCATTAGGGGGTTCTTTCTGGATAAACTTGTGAAACAACTGTAAAATTGCAAAATAGCATTTACTTTCCTATTACTAATTCCTAGATGAGTTGAGTTGCTATTCTGTGATGCCCATTCAGTCATTTCAGACAGGAAGCAGAAAAAATAGGCATTATGATGAAACGTTTTACTAGAAAAACCAGGAAACTATTAATATTTCATTCAAAGATACTTTTTAATCCGGTCAGGTCCGATCTTCATGCGTCTGGACACCAACCGTGATGGCCTTCACGCCTTTCCAATCACCAGGGCATGGAAGGAGGTGACCACCGGGGTGGACGCTGTCTTCTCTTACAGTGACAAAATCTACATGATTAAAGTAGGTTCATAAAATTTCTTTTAATTTCTGTGTTCAAGTTAAGATAAAAAAATGAAAAGGGGATCCCTTGTACCTCATATGTCTGCAGGGTGATCAGGTTTACATCTATAAAGCAGACGCTCACTTCACCTTGATTGAAGGCTACCCTAAAACAGTGAAAGAGGAGCTGGGCTTTGAAGGACAAGTGGACGCTGCTTTTGTGTGTCCAAACGAGCACATAGCTCACATAATTCAGGGTAAGATTTCCTAGTTCTTCTTGAATTGCCTTTTCCTGTGAGTGATTACCAAATATTTACTCATATTTCTTCTAACAGGACAAAAGATGCATGACGTCGACCTCACCACCACACCTAGAGTCGTCACGCAGGACCGACCCCTGCCCTTGTCTGATATTGATGCCGGTCTGTGTGGTTCTGACGGTATTAAACTATTTAAGGGCTCTCAGTATTACCACTATGAAAGCCCTATGATACTGGCTATGGGCAGGATTGCTCCGGAGCCTCAGAAGATCACCTCAGCGATGATGGGATGTGAGGATTAGGAATACAGTCATAAATAACTGATGATTTTGTTAATAAAACAAAAATACGTTATTTTCATACAGTTGAGTTTGACTTTTGTTTCAATAAAGATGAGAAATGAAAACTCCTTTATGGAATTCAACTCTTTTTTTAATTTATTTTTGGTGTTATCATAATTACTGGACATAAAACTGTCTAATTTCCCCAGTTTGCAGACAAGGGCCAACGTTATGTCAGAGTTTGGCCTCTAGAGGGCCATGTACACCTGTTCAACACACAGATTAAATAGGATGTATCACCAGTGAGGTCCTCGGCTCATCAAACTGGGTTTACTGGTTTAATGAAAGGTATGGATAAGGGTATGGAGAGATCTAAGAGTTCTATGGTTGGCTCATCTGTCGTGTTTCCAGAGAAAGGAAAGGATGGGTGAATGAAAGGAAAGATGGATGGTTGGAAGGATAAAGGAGGGATGAAAGGCAGGATTGATGGTTGGATAAATGAGGATCGAAAGTACAGATGAATGAAAGGATGGCTGGATGGATAAAGTACAGGAGGGATGGATGATAGGAGGGATTAAATGAGGATGGATGAATGAAAGGAAGGGTTGATGGTTGGATAAATGAGGAATGAAAGTATGGATGATCGATTAAGGTAGGACAAATGGATAAAGGATGGATGAAGGGATAGATGGAAGAGGGTGGGAAGGATTGTTAATGGAGGGGAAACTGGATGGATTGATGGATGGATGAGAAAATGATGGATGGAAGAATGAGGAAGGGGTTGGATAGGAAGAGAAGGATGAAGGAACAGATGAGAGAACTGGTGTTCGTTGGACTGAGTTCGATGGACCAGTCAGGCCAGTGAATAAACTGTCATCCCACTGGGAAAACATCCGATGGCCATCCAGTCCCAGGGTTAGAGCTTCCAGAGAAGATTTCATGGGCGAAGGACAAACCAACCATTCTTCCATGATACGACTTTTTATTGTCTGAAAGACCCAAATACTGTAAACATGACACAGCAGACATGGCTGCTTGCAGCCTGTTAGCTCAGACCAAATCCTACAATCTGTTGCATTTAGAGGGACAATCACTGGTTCCACCAACGTTCCCAGAGATTTACGGATTTTTTACCTTAAAACTGCGCCAGAAAATCCAGGTTCGACAGAAGCTCTTTGGTGGGTGCCTTTCTTAGCCTTATGCTTCATGATTATATCAATATCAGACAAATAATTAAAGTAAATAAAGCTGTACTAAAATGCTTTACCATTCACTTTGAGCCTCTATAGTGCAGTATATCAAATAAAGAGAAGTCCGAGGCCGTGTTTTGACGTTATTCTATAAAAAAACATACGGTTTATAAAATATTGACCGAACAGATCAAATACTTTCAAAATAGTTACCAGAAGCCTTTGGTGTTTGCAAAAAACATGATACAGAAATCAGAAAAATACTTCTATTTCAAGGTAAATCAGGGTGAATGGACTGCAATGATTGCACCAAAAACAAACAAGTTTACATTCTTTGTGCAAACAGAAACATGCATGCTCAGTTTCCCAACATGTCCGACCCCTCTTATGTAAATGCTTACATAAACATTTTGGGATATAAGTGCATGTTCAGCTCCTGCAACGCTGCACTTCAGGGTTCCAGAGTGGACAAGCATGGACCTGCTCAC
>JAVQJG010168265.1:0-12338 GCA_036024015.1 Craterocephalus amniculus
ATTTTTTCAGATATATCTGATCTTTTGAGATTTTAATACACTTAAATTTTAAAACAGATCACATTTTTAATTGACTGGGTTAAAACATATACCATTTATCAAAAAAAAAAAAAAGCTACTTACTAAGTCATACCTGTACATCCAATCATTTGTTGTCCATACACTGTGTGGTTTAATGATGTACGTGGAAATGACTTACATCATTATGGTAGTGGAGTTATGATTATTGTAGTTTACTCTGGTACCTTAGATTTTTTTTTTCTTTTTGGAACATTTCATAAATCAAAAGTGTCTGACAAATGCCACAATGCAGCTGATTCATCTCTAATGAGGAAGAAGTAACTGTCAACAAATGGCCTTAGAACTGATCATTTTGTAGTAAGAAGCTAACTACTAGTACTAATAACAAAGGCAAGAGGACCCAATAACACAAGTTAGACAAATATATTCTTGCTCATTTGTTCCATCTGGAAACAACAAGCAAGTATTACGTTTACGAAAGTGATAAAGGATATGTCCTTAAACATTTCCATTGGTCTGATGTTTGAATCTTTGCTTTGCATTAACTTGATTCATGTTGAGGGATTCTTGGTGGTGCAATGACTGGCATGTTTAGTACAGTTTTGCTTCCCAGACATTTCCCCTCGCTCTCATAACCGAATGAATTGTTTTATCATTCACTGCCATTGCTGATGGATCAAAACTATGATAGTTTTATCCCTGTGTTTTGTAGATGTTAGAACATTCTTAAACTGGAATATATTTATTCAAAAGGCAATGCTTATCAATTCCTGTGACTTCTCCTCCATCTCTGCCTTGCACACCAGTGTTGTTTTATTGATGGGATAGGCTGTCGATTGTGAAATCCAGTCACAGAGTTTTATAATAATTTCTTTTTTATAAGTTCAAATGAAAATGTATACTGTGAAGCTCAGTCTTTTCCCTGCTTTTACAAATAAACATGATATCTTCACACACTTCACTGTCATCCTGGTGATTAAAAATACCTTTCTCTAAAGCAGAATTTCAATTATTTGTGAGTGCCATTCACAGATGTAATATTGCATCATTTTGTACAATAAATAGATAACTAAACATAACAGAATCTTTGTTTCTTTTATCTTGTTCTCTTATTCATGCCACTTATGACGCCAATGTAAATATATCTAAATCTTTGGACCATAGTTATATGGATATATAAAAACTTTGTCAGGCAACTTTGGAAAATGTTTATCTTTCGTGATGCTATGTTGGTGTTGTTAAACAGAAGAAGTGATTTTTCTGACTTTGAAGCTATTTATAGGTCAATTAGTGAAAACACTGGTAACATTTCTCAGTGCCTACAGCGAGGATGATGCTCTGCTTGGTTGACAACATTCTCCATATCGTGCTCTCCCGCTGATGTTGTTTTTTTGGGGCTTGCAAATGTGTCACGCCGACCTTTGGCTACACCACGCTTAATACTAGCCATGACTTTGCGCTGCATGGGTCCATCATGATGCGAGGGCCAAATTAGAGACGGGAAAACGTGTGAGGTCTCGTAATGAGCTTGAGCAGAGCAGCAAGGCACAGAGACTGAGGATGGGAGGAGGCTGAGCATGGCGAGGCAGAGAGGGAGCGGCAACTGATACGTCTGGCCGATGACTCACAGAGGCTGGGTATTTATAGCATCAGTAGGGAGGAGAGAAGGGGGGGGAGGGACGGGATGTGTGGAGGTGGAAGAGCAAGGGGTCAAGCTGTTTGGGAGGCGTCACACACTGACAGGGAGTGGTGAGGAGAGGCTGTAGAGAGAAAAGCACAAGTGAAGGAAAAAAACAGAAGAAAGAAGGAACATGAAGAAGTGGTGGGAGGAACAAAGCAGGGGATGAAGTCGAAAATAAGGGGGGGGGCGGAGTAAGGTTCATAGACGGAGACTGATGGAGACATGAGAGGATGAACTGTGAAGAAAAGGAAGGGAGACAAAAATAGAAACGCTTATTTAAAATTTTCACATTAACTCAAACCTTGTTCGCCTCGCAGCAGGGCGACGTTCTGTAAACGTGGCATGTTAGAACACAGTGTCGGGTTTTGGATGGAATATTAAATAAGTCTCTGAGTTATTAGCATATTTACTGACTCATATTTACAAAAACACACACCTCACCGCAGCCTCCCATTCAGATGTACAGGAAGAGGCGGCACACTTTGATGAAGACAAAAATCGATGCTGTTGCCATAGACACAGTACATTTCAAGACTTTCGCACACACATCCAATTAGGAAGGCAAAAACACTCTTTGGAGCTTCACATAATAAGTTGTTTTTTTTTTTTTAGGTTAACATGCGCCTCATTAGTGTGTACAAAATATCATTAAATTGGACCGAACTTTATGCGCCACATTTATATTCATCAGTTTTGAATTCATGCCAATATTTCGGCTGTTTTCATTGACAAGATTTCTTCATCAATAAGCACATCCTGCCTTAGCTTCTGCTGACGTCAGCCTGTGCGTCAAGCTGCATCCCTTACCATAGACACCAATGCAATCTGTGTATGTGTGCTCTCTCTCTCTCACACACACACTCGCACACAAGTGCATTAAAGAAAAGAAGCCACCACACACACAGCATCAGTTTGTTGAGAGGGGGATGATTCAGAACAACCAAAACACTCACTTTCGTTAATATAAGCAGAGTAATAAAAAAAGCAGGGGGCGAAAGGTAATACTAATGGACAGAGAGAATAAGATTGAGGTTGACAGGTTAGTGGGAGGTTGTGTGGTGAAGGAGCTGCAGAGGGGCTCAGAAGAGATGAAAAATATTGCAAGAGATTGGAAGGTGGCTATTGATGTGATGAGCAAAAAGCAAGGATCTGTGATGATGCAGAGAGGATAATAAAGATTTCAGAGAGTTCAGGAGTGAAGTTCAATAGCCAATTGCAAAGCATTGTGTTGATAGACCAGGCATTGCAGTCTGCACTCTTGGATATAAACACATCCAATATCAAGGGGATTGGGGGGGGTTTATTTTTTCTTTTTTTTTTCTTTTTTTTTACATTGCATCACTTCTTTTTTTCATGTTAAGAAAAAGCATGTTTTCTAATTGTGCTTTGCACTAGGTTGGACTTTTAAAAAATCACAAAGGAATGAACAAATGACCAGGAGAAGCAACCATTTCATGTGTATCTGACCAGGGTAACTAAAGAAGTCTTCATGGATAATGGCATTTAATTTCAACACGTTCAAGCCCCTCTACTCTGTTTCACAACTAACTAAGCCAAAAGATCTGCTATACCTATGAAAACAATAATTGTAAAAGATGCTGCAGGAGGTTCTGCCTCCCATTCAGTTTTGGGGAACTTTAGTAAAAACTAATCACTCTGATGGGATACTTGGGATTCATAATATGTAAATATGATTCGCTGTTTAGATCTTATAATATGTTAAAAAAAAAAGATTTTCTATTCTATTTACAATTCCACTGAAGAGCATGAAAAGAAGGTTGAAGTGGAGAAAGTAAGTCTTGCAAGTTTCCTTAACCCTATAAAGCCAAACAGATGTGTGATAAAGGCAATTTGTATCCCTTTATGGTAAAAACTTTGCTCAAAACTCTGCAGAATACAATATGAAACTTGTTTTCTGCCCTCTAATGGATGCCGGGAAGCAGAAGGCTGCACTATATTAGTTTTGACTTGTCACATGGTTATGAATGGTAGATATAGCCCTTCCATTTTGTTAAAGGGCTAAATAAGTAATTCAGATTTTAAAAATTTGACTTTTTTCGCCAGTTTTTCCAGGGTTGGGCTTAAAATGGATAATGTTTAGCATTTCAGACCAGTTGGCGATAAACATTCTAACCGTCCAGCTTAATGGGGCTGTTTTGCTGCATTGCTTTATGACGGGATGCTCCAAGCGTTGGCGATAATAAACTGGAAAAAGAGATGGCTGTACATACATGCTCTATGTCTAAATTACTGTCTAAACATTCTGCTAAAACGTTACACTATGAAAAATGGAAAACTATGGAAAGGTTTGAGGGCAAACAGCTTGACTGGCTCTGTGGAATTACCTTCGGTCTAAAAATACCAATTCACCACCCTTCATTGGGTTACACACTGGGATCCAGGAAAGTCACAACATTCAGTCAATACACACTCTGGCACAGGAAACCTGTGAAATCACCTTCACTTCTTTTTACTCTGGCAGCGAGTGAGCTGTAGGGCATATAGATTAAGTTTGTAGTCTTTATAGTTTGTGGTAAAATGCGAACATGATGGTGAAAAAATGAAATGAATATTCTCTGTATAATAATACTATTTTTTTTTTATAGACAACCTCTAAATAAAGCCTAAAATAAAGGAGAAATGGAGGCATGCATGCTCAGATATTAAGTCCATGCTGCTGGTTTTCAGCTATATACCAGTAGCTTTATGTGGACATGACCTTTTCAAAACAGACAGTGCTTTAACCCCTTCATCTCCTTCGTTTTTACTATGCTTTTTTAATGCTTC
The DNA here is from genome assembly GCA_036024015.1 of Craterocephalus amniculus. NCBI lineage: Eukaryota > Metazoa > Chordata > Actinopteri > Atheriniformes > Atherinidae > Craterocephalus > Craterocephalus amniculus. The sequence goes on from JAVQJG010168265.1 coordinate 4,490, forward strand.
TCCCCTTCCTCAGATGGTCCTCTGTCTTTATTTTTGCCCTTCTGTCTCAATGACTCAGCCAACATAATCCGGCTTTAATCAACCTCATCTCTGCTCCTCGACTACCTGCCTTCCAAAGACAAGAACCATGCGTTAGTCCCAGTAATTGGAGCAAAAGGAAATGATGAGTTAGATAGGTACAACAGAGGTACGAAAAAAAAGAAGTAATGACTGCAAGCCACTGGGAAAGCGACATGTTGAAGAGGTGGAAAGAGTCTAATGAAGGAGACAAGGATACTGGCCTCTGGGAAGAGATGTTGGGGGGGAGATGAAAGGCTGTGAGGCAGCAATCACCATGGAGATATTGGTTGAAAAGAAAGTGAGCCTTGACAACGGGCGTGACTCTTTATGCTCCCCTGCATAAAGAGGGGGAGGGGGGTTGAAGAGGATGAAAACAAACAAAAGATGGCACCCAATTCTTTTTTTTCTCTCTCTTTCACACAATTATTGTTTTCATTTTTCATAACTTGATGTAACAGCGTCATGTTAGACTGCTGGGCAACACAAAAAAAAAAAAAAAAAAACCCATCCAGGCTTGAAGCATGAAAGAGTTCAAAACTCTTCAACTCGTGGATGACTCATGGGTCCTTGAGCTGAATTTTAGTTATTAAAGGAACACACACAAAGGAACACACTGCAAAAAAGTCTTCAGATGACTCCTTGTGAGGCAGTGTGTGCGTGTACAGCTGAATATGTGAGTGTGCGTGTGTATCTGCTGTGACGCATGCATGCTTTTGTTGAGATATCATTCGCTCCCCGAAGCTTTGATTGACGTGTTGGATCACAGCTATGGACTTTCATTTGAATGTTACTGTAAAAGGGCAGAGATCAGCTCCAGACACTGCAGGTGGTGTTTTTTCAGCGATTAAGGAGAAAACAGACAAACCATTTATGATATTGTTAGACAAGAAGAAAATGAAATCTGATATTGAAAATGGTACTTGGATTAAAATCTTCATCAGTTGCTCAAACAAAAAGCTAAAACATTAGTTATGTGCAAGACACTGGAACTGCAGTTCTCCGAATCAGGCCCTGAGCCCAAATAAAACACATAAAGGTTTGAAATCAAACTGAATTTTAAGTTAATCAGAGCATTTCCGGGGTTTGAAAATGGTCCATTGATTCATTATCAGTGGAGATATCAGGAAGCTCTGACTGTTATGTCAGGAAAACACATATTTGTTATTATCTCTGTGTGTTGCATGCAGTATTTAAAACCTTCAGGACCAATGATGTCCTGGTCAGGTTTATTAAGAAGGTTCATCAGTGAGGCACATTTCTACTGAAAATGTGAGCAGCTGCGATCATGCAAGCAGATGGAAATATGCACAGCCGACACAGAATCTACTGTAACGTAGCCTGAAGCAGCCAGCTGTTCCTGTTATCTGCACTTTGGCTAACAGCTATGTATCGCTGTGACATAGGAGATTTCTGTTGGTATATCATAAGCATGAGAGAGAGTACATCATACTCATGTGCAGGGAACAAAGCCGATGAGACACCAAGAATGGACTCCTAATCTAATTACTGTAATTTTCCCTCCTCGCTGCTATAATTTTCATTGATAAAGAGTGAGTGAAAGAGAGAGATCCAGACAAAGGCTGAGAGAAAAGACACTCAGCATCAGCAGAAATCTTTGCTCTGTTTTTTAATGACTGAAAAGACGTGTGTTATGGAACAATGCACACAGACAGCTAATCACAGACCCCTAAGAGGAATCAAAGATTCAGTCAGTGAATCTTTCATAAGCAGGAGCCTGTGAGGATTTGAGTTTTGAAAACTCAAACCCATCATTTATAATCACCCCAGCACCCAAAGGAGTTGAAATAACTTAAATAGCAACAGATAAAGAACATGGGCGAAATGCACGTGCGTGATAAGTAAAGAGCCTGGACGGATGTTTAACAGCTGCTCATCTCACACGATTGATCCAAAGACCAGATACTGGCAGAGATATGTCTGAGTAAATACCACATCCCACGTGAAAGAGGAGACTGCAGCATTCATATGGCAGCTTGTTGCAAGCTGCAACAAAAAAAAAGAAAAATAATCACTTGCTATTTACTTATGATGGTTTTTCTTTAATTAATACATGATCTTAAACAGGTACGACCCAATTCAAAAACCAAAGCTGGGGTAAAATTCCCCTTAAAATGATGTCAGAGCTGTGTCAAACATTAAACACTGTCAACAGGAGACAAGTGCATTAGTCACCAGCATGACCAACGAATGAGCAGCCGCCTGCATTTGCATTTATCTTCATTTTTTTCCCTTCTGTGTTCCCTTTTCATTAAACTGAGAGAAAGCAATAGGCATATTAATCCATCTCGTTATGAGGACAGAGAATGCCATTAGTGAGATGGAAACAGCTGCTTCTCCTCAAAAGGAAAATGAATGGATACATAAACTCAGGGGTAATATTGAGAGATTTTAGGCCACAACATGGCAAACACCATGGAACCATTATTCTATTTACCCACTCATACATGGACACACACCTTTTCTACACAACTGAGACTAACGTAAACAAGCCCGAATCGACAGCATCAGCTCCTTCAGAGAATATATGTTAACATCAGGAAGCTTTCTGCATCTCTTCAGCCCAAGACGGCTGGAGGCAGAAGTCACGTTCAAGATTACAGTGTCCAAGTCCTGTTTGACGCCACGTGTAGGCTATAGTCCCCAAAGAACACGTGAAAATATTAAACATGTGCATCTTCTTTTTGTTGGTGTAAAGCGGAGCGTGCAGTAATTGTGCAGCACATCGAAAGGAATAAGAGGCGAAGAGCATTTCGTTGAAATGGAAGGACACTCATTTGTCCCTATTCCGTGTCAGATGACGTATAGACATATAGGAATACTTTGGAGACTATAAAGGTGACTTGAAAGCTGGAGTATCAACAGTGAATCAGATCTTCAACCTATTGGCTTGCCGGAAACGTCAATGAAGACGTAAACAGTGAACATAAAACAGGAATTCAGCTAGGATATTCATATCAAATCTAATCGAAATTTTAATGTCGCAGGACTTTCATCTTGAAGCTGTAAGACAAGCTCTCGGCTTTTCTCCGATAAATCTATAGATGAGTCACGTGTTTTGAAGTTATCCTTTTCACATTCCTTTAATTCCACATGGGTTAAAATGTTGCTTTACCACTGTTGGAACATTTATCCATCTTGACTGATCTAACACAAGATGATAATAATGATGCTATGTTTTGGTGATAAACGGGGTGTCATAAGGCGAAAGAAGTGTTGCCTACAGCTTTTGATCTCCCCATAAACTTTGTCGCCAACCATCTGTGACCTTTAATCGGAAGCTGGCCTGCCGTGGCCCCTTTATCATGTCGACCTGCGGAATGCCGGGGCTTGGCCCCCAGCCGACAGGACGGTGTTTATCACCATTTCTGTCAGCGGAGAGAAGGGGGAGCGAGGAGAAGAGATTCTGAATTGCGACAGCAGCTCCGTGGTGTTCGAGCCTATGAGTCATCGCTAGAGGGTTTAACTCTTCAAATGCCAAGAAGCCAGAAGCAATGATAAAACTGGTAGCTATTATAATGGTTCTATAATGACAAACCAAAAACTGTTTAACAAGACTTTTTAACCATGAAAGAGATTTAAAAAATATTTTAAGCATATCCGGAATGCCCCCTTCTTCTTCTCTCTCTCTTTTCTCTTTAAAACCAATGCTGCAGTCTTATAAGTCTTATAAAACTGTAGGCTTTTCAATGTGGGCATATACTGGAGATAAGAATATGTATATTTTTCCGTTAATAATACTCTCCATAAAACTTGTCAAATGCCCATTTGACTGAATATGTAGGCTACTCAAATATATTGCTCCCTTTACATGTCGCTGCAGCCCTCTACACCAATCTTTCAAGTCGCCAAACTCTAGAGTGGAGCAGACAGCAAAGAGCTATTTTTTGATACCGCAGACTCCTTAGTATGCTATTTCACAAACCTAAATCATTTATTGGACTTTTTAGGAGCAGCTATTGCGTGTGTTGTGTGATGACGCGGTGGTCAGGTGCCGCCTAATATAACAAGGGAGCTGTCCAAGTGCTGAAAACAGAAGAGAAACAGCACCGCTCCAGAAGAGATGCCATACACCCTTCCTGCTGTCTGAGCTTTATTACCAAAGGTAAACAGAAATAAATTGAGCATTTGTTGTTTAAATTAATCGGATGATTGTGTTATTGCGGATAGTACTATTTATTTGTCATTTTCATATATTTGACAATGAGGGTATCAACGTGATTTAAGGTTTCCTTCGTAATTGACGTTTAAAATGCGCTGTTGCTGTAGCGTAAAAAGAAAATAAGAATGTTTATTAAGGTTTATATGCTACAGCATGAGGAAATTGGATGTAAAGGTTGCCAATAACAACGCGGGGAATGACTCATCCTGTGATGCAAATGTATCTCCTCGGGCACAGCATCATATTCAATTTGCAGAGCGTAATTCCCTGAATTCAAATACAGGATCAAAACAGACTCGGTCACGCGCTCAGTGCTTCCACAATCAAGTTCGTCTTTCATCAAAGTTATTTTCTAAAACATTAAAATTCAAATGATTTGACACTGAATCGTTTCGCTAACGTCTGTTATCCTTGTTTTACAGGTAATAAATTTCCTACAATGCTGCATTTCCACCACAAGTTGCCCGCGGGGGGAGCCGTGGTCCTGCTCGCCGTTCTCCTTCACGGATACGCCGTGCAGACTGCGTCTCTCCCCCGTCATTACAGGCTCCGAGGCGGGGAAAGTGAAGGGCAGCCGGCTGCCCTTCCACCCAGCTCTGACATGATCAAAGCCCTGGAGTACATTGAGAACCTGAAGCAACGGAACGGGGATCGACCCGAGCCGGTGGATTATGACGAAGTGGAAAAATTTAGGGTTCTGCTTCAGCTTGCTTCGCAACAGGACGAGGGTCCTGGGGACCGCCAGCCTTCCCCCGGCATGAGGCAGGATATTACCGCGGAGCAGCTGATGAAAGCCATGCTCAAGTCTCTTCAGGATCAAGTCGGGAAAGACGCAAGGTTCAGTCCCGCATCGGAGCCCAGGAACGATCGCCGAACGCACAGGCACCGCACCAAAGACACCGAAGTACCCGAAGGCGCGCCGGTTGACTACGGCAATTTCCCAAGGCCCCACAAGAAGTACCCGCTGATGTTTGAAGACGAAGAAAACACAGAGGCTTCCAAGCGCGCAACTGAGGACCTGGACGAGAAGTACACGCCCCAGAGTCTCGCCAACTTAAGATCCATCTTTGAAGAGCTGGGGAGGATGCCCGCTTTCGCTGGCCAGAAAAGAGACGTGTTCGGGGACGACGACAATGAAGGAGAAGAAGAACTCAGCCCGAGAAACCAGGCTTACGAGGACGTGACCGGAGGAGAGGAGTGGGTGCCCGTAGAGGAGAGGGAGGAGACGGAGGAGATGGTGAACCGCAGTCACGAAGAGATGGACAGGGCGATCAATGAGCAGGAGGATTCGGAAAGGGATGAGATGCAGCGCCGGGCCAATCAGAACCAAGAGGACGCCGATGACGATACGAAGCTGGTAGATTACTACCTGTTGAAGGTCCTGGAGATGAGCGATCAGACGCAGAAGCGGGACCAGACCGGTGAGCAAAGAAAGAGACTCATCCGCCCTTCCATCGTAGATCCCCGGACAGTGAAGGAGTTGTTAGAGCTCTCCCTCAAGCTCCACGTGCCTCCTCAGGACCTTATCGATATGCTGCTTACAGAGGAGCTCAGAAAGCTCCATCGCAATCCCCAAGCCTCAACCCGGTACACGGCCGCCCAAACCCCCAAGATCAGGTACTTCAGCCGTAGACTCCCGCTGAGAAACAAACCTGTACCCGATGACATGGACAGAGAGGACTTTCTAGACATAATTGGGGTGGAAACCATCAGCAACGAGTATCCAGTGGTGCGGAACCCTATGAAGACCCCTTCGTCGATAAACAGAATTCAGGCGGCCTCCAATCCTTCCGCAAACACGGGTCCGGTTAAAATCCCCCCTCCCTCCGGCCGCAGGGAGAACCTGTTTTTATCCGAGCTAAACAAAATGCCCCTGAAACGTCAGGCCGACGGCGCTGATGACGACGAAGACGACGACAGTGACGTGGAAGATGAGGTGACGACGTATCTGGCGGCTAAAATCCTCACAGAATATCCCAACACCATCACCAAGCGGGACACCGAGGCGCAGCTGAAGGGACAGTTCCCCTACGAGCTGTACGAGCGCGCCATGAAGGACTACATGGAGCAGGCGGACAGCGAGAAAAGGCCAGTGGCCAAGAGGGAAACCGAGATGGCCCCGGAGGAGAAGGTGAAGCCCACGGAGATGCAGGGGAGAGAGGAGATGAAGACCTCGGCTCCACAAACCGTGAACGAAGATGAGGAGAAGGAGCACCGTGAAAAACCCGTGGCGGGGATGTAGCCTGATCTCCTGCAATACGCATTATTATGAATATAGTATTTATACAGTCTTTAAAAAAAAACATTAAGTTTGGTGGACGTGATCTAGTTTACAAATTTCTATTATATGAAATATAGCTGGTATTAATATCACCCTAACGAAAATGAACTATAGCAATCTTAGAAGCGAAATATTATTTTACCAATGAAGTCCCTACTTGCTGCAAGAACCTTCTAGAAATATTTCAGTGATACTGCAGGAGAGTTAAGGTGTAACCTGGGAGGCAAAAGGTGAGCTTATAACACTGAGTGGATAGGAGCTCCGTTTGATAAATGACATAAAAACACACCTGATTAGTTGAAGTTGTGATGTTGTTTGAAGATTGTTTACATGAAATGGTGATTGTAAACAAACCCTATATTTTAATCTACAGGTTAATCAACTGAGTGATGTTGAAATAAAACGCTTATTTTTCATCAGTGTCAAAGTCTTCAATTATGTGAATATAAAATGTAAATTATTAAAGAGTATAATTATGACCAGGCCTACAGTGTATCAAAAAGAAGCACTATGAGTAATAGTATAGGGATTTTTCGTTAGGGCAGTGTGCTGGGCTGAGAACGAGTGTTGTTGTGACTCGTGACATATTCAGGGTTAGTGATTTAAATGTTCAAACATAAGTAATTATTTAAAGTCTAAATATCAGACCGTCGCCTGCCTTCTAACCCTTTCATACTGCAAAGCTCTGTATTGTCAGCCTAACAGTGGTTGTGCTATGTATGCTCATTTTTAAACCATTTTGTACATGTTCAACAATGTGTGATCAATCACAGATGAATAAAGCATCAGCGGTATTATTTTTTCTCCTTGGCGAGTTGTGTTGCCTTATTACACTCACACCACACCACAGGCAGCCAAAGGTTACTGAGGAAAGAGGGGGATCGGTTTATCCCTAAAAAAACAAATTTAACTGAAAAGGTTAGATACATTTCTGTAAATGGAATTAATCAAATATACAAAACAATAAAAACTCAGGCTGTTAATCAAAATAACCATTTTATTCATAACATTGTAAAAAAAAAATCTTACAATGGACTCACACACACAATGGAAACTGCTCCCTAGACCAATATTCCAGACACATTTATTTTATACAGATTATAAACTGCAGGAACGATTGGTTATTCTCCTGATGATAAAAGCAAGTGAGACTGAAAAGCGTGATGAAAAACTGGTGACATATCAAAGAGGCACAGTTATTCTACATCTGAATATTTATCGCGAAATTACTCTATTATAAAATATTAGTGTGAACGTAACAGTGTTTTAAATTCAAACCTACCCTGTAGATGATTTTCATATCTCTGCGTTTTCTAATAGAAATCAGT
>JAVQJG010168278.1:0-27582 GCA_036024015.1 Craterocephalus amniculus
AAGTATACAGTATATAATGACAATATACATAAACTGTCAGGTACTTAACAAGATTAAACAAACTATTGAATATTCAACAAGACTAAACATAAACTATCGAATATTAACGGGACTACACGTGAACCATACAGTATTTAACAAGACTTAACATTAACTATCTAACAACACTATACATAAACCATCCAGTATTTAAGAAGACTAAACCTAAACTATCCAGTACTGTATTTAAGAAGACAAAACAAACTATACAGTATCAAACTACAATGTAAAACTACACTAAGCATAAGCTATACAGAATAAAACTACTCTAAACAAACTTTGTTCAGTCTAAAATACTGTACAACTCATGTAATGTATTGTTTAGAATTTATAATATATATATTAAGTTTAATGTTCATTATGTATGTGAAATGAAATTTTGAATCTCTTTGTGTCTAGTACATTTCTCAGTACCGACAAAGGTTTTCTGGCGTATTAGCCCTACCATCTACATTATCCTGTTTTGGTAATATCAATTCTCCCCTGTGCCAAATTTATTATACCTGCAGGTCATTGGAGTACAATTCTTTTTGTTTAAATAAAAACGATACCATCATGTAATCAGGTGGTCATTCATCAATCATTTAGAGGGTTAATATTGTTTGATTAAATAAAATATTTCATAGTTGTGGCTGAAGTTCATCTCTAGATTTGAGGGGGGAAAAGGTTTAGACATTTTTTCCTTAATAGCCTAAAAAGTGTTGTAAATGTGTTTCAGACGTGCCATTAACCTTTAAAGAAAGAACACTTCCTTATAAAAACTCCATCCATATGGGGCATCACGACCACAACCACGGCCAGAAAAATACCTGGAAAAGTTTATTATACTGCGAAAAATAGCGCAGGTGTTTTAATTCTGGTTTTCCAGCTTGCACCATTTCCAAGTTTAATCTCAGTAATGTGTTTCTTTTTACACAACAGTGCCAGTACACACTCTATTCAATAAAAAAAATCAAATACTAAACTCAAGGCTTCAAAACAGCAGCCTAGTCCAAATGTCATGTTTGTCTATTTCAGAAAAGGCCTTGCTTCACAGCTATGCTGCCTTGAAATGGCAAAACCTTTCTAAGTCCATGAAAGATTTGAGGACATACCTGTCACCAGTTAAAAAGGTTAAAGCAGCAAATATAGAGGTTAGCAGCCTCCTGCAGCATGAATGGTTACAGCTTCAGCCTGTTGCAGATGGAAGAAGTTCTCTATCACCGGTTTTAAAGCTACAGGACTGAATTTTCACACTTTAGTATAAATTTAAATGAGGAATTTAACCATAGGAGAGTCTTAAATATGCTACAGATCCCAAGTCATCCAACATCTCTTACAGAATATAATTTATTTTATGTTTTGTGTCATTTTTCTAATTTAAAAACGGTGACATCTTGTCTTTAATTTGGCTTTTTTTTAAATTAACTGATAAATAAAACTGTAACTTTATTTGGTGATTTTGATTAAAATGAAATATGTCAGCAAAAAAACTTGACAAGAAAGAAATCTGTAATGTTTTATGATATTTAAAAGGTAGTAATTAGAGATGTGATGTTCAGGAATGAATAGTTTCTTTTCAACAACTTTTTTACATGAACCAAGTTACATTTGGCAAGCTGGATTTTTTTTAATCATTCATAGATAGATAGATATCTGGCTTCATGTGAATGGATGAATAGGCATAAAGTAATACAATTTTCAGGTTTATTTTATTTAAATCATATTATTCCTTCATATCTGTATATTTAAAAAATACGGTATATTTAACATAGTTACATGTATTTTTATAATTTATTATTCGTAGTTTTTCTGTCTGACTAAAATGTGATGTCATTTTTTGCTGTAAAATAATTTAATTGGAGCCTGCTTCTATTTTTTGCCATTAAGTTGAAATTTCAAAATAATGATCTCCCTGTCAAAGCACTGAGATATAAGCCACGAAAACGCAAGCCAAATGAAATTATAAACAGTATTTCAGAGTATTTCCCACCAACAGCGTATCTATTAGTGGGATGTGTAAGTTTGAATTATTCCTCATAATTTCTACAAGTGGTAATTTTTTTGCTTAAAAATTAATTCTCTGTAATCAAATTCTAAAAAATGATAGATAAAAAGACATGACCTCCTTCAAAGAGCCATGAATCCTAATAGTAAATAAAAGTTTACTTCCTGCAAACTTCAGAGCAAATATTTAATCCTCGATTTTCACTTTGGACCCGTTTCCATGCACGGATTTGACACGGTGGTGTGTGACAGGGACGGCGGGGGTGTGTGCAGCTCCTCATGCAGTAAATGGACAGCTTACACGAGGCGATAATTCGCCGCGCACAAACGTGACATACAGCATCAGATGCTGGTATGAGTAAACCGGGCATCCATCACAGATGCTAACAACTCTGATTAAAAATACATAATCTGCAAACGGCCCCCTGGTAGCGCCGTCAAGCCATTTTGGGTCTAATTGCAATTGGTCTCCGTTATGATCAAAGGCAAGTCACACCTGCTCGCCTTCCGCTTTCGTTTCGCTGATTACACTTTCAAATTTCATCAACGTCAAGTGGATGGATATGAAATTACGGCATAAACCTGTTTACTCGTGGTCAGCACCGTCAAATTCCCAACTCTGCGGTGGACTGTCCCCCCGCCACACACACGAACACACACACACACACCCGGTCTGAAAATGTGAAGCTGCTTCACATTTAATCAAGTGTTTTTAAAGTGCGTTGGACAGCAGAGAAAGTAGGCAGGGAGGTTAAAGTGTAGCCGTGGCTCACACAGATCGCAGAAATCTGAGCAGCTTCCTCTTTACCTCGACCGTCAGCTGCATCTCTGGGGGTGTGTGTGACTGACAAAGCATCAAGAGGGAGAGTACCAAGCCTTCACTCCCAAGGCTTTGCACCCAGCCCTCACCCAATTTACACCTCTCTCTTTCTTGCAAACCCCGCCCAGCATCCCCCGGTGACAGCGCCACGCTAAGCATCACCTCCCTGCTGGCAGGACCGATGCTGTGTGAGAAATGTGTGTGTGTGTGTGTGTGTGTGTGTGTGTGAAATGGAGAATGGAAAGTGCAACAGCATGAGTGGTATTCTTGGGAAAAACGCGGCCAGGCCTTCAGAGTTTTGGACATGCTTTAATGATTTTGCCTTTTTCGGGTTTTGTTTGCAGCCTTTTTTTCTGTTCCAGGGACAGTCGAGAGTTTGATATGAAAGTACTTCTATGTTTACTTTTGTGACGGAGTAACCGCCACTTTCAGCAGACCTTTGCCTTGCTGCATATTAAAACACAGTTTCATATACATAGAATGAAGTCATGGGAATGAGCAAACTACATAAGCATATTTACCTGGTTCCTCTGCTGCAAATATGTGCTATTTGTGCTTATGTTTACCTTATACTTACCTGAGTTCTGTGGATATGTACATACCTGTTCAGATGATTGTTTGTTTCTATGGGGATGACATGTGTAGCTCCTTACTTACCTGTAATTTTTAATTAGTTTAATTAGTGGGAAAAGTGTTTCACCTGTGCAGAGTGAAGTGAATGATTGTGAGTGTGTGGCTATTGGCTGGAAAATGAGAAGTAGGCTGTCCTAAGGAGGAAAGGACAGACTACTTAAGGAAGGAGAATGTGATGAGTGAGGAGAGACTGGGAGAGCCTGAGAGAAACGTATGCTATTTTGGATTATTGAGGAGTCCTGGGTGAACAGTGTTGGCAAACTTGTAAATGAATCAGCACTGACACCAATCACCTATGGGACCAGACGTGAGCACAATAAATAACCTCAAATGCATCAAAGACCATGTCTGATCTGTCCTCCGGCATCTTTTGTGGCAGTGGAGCCCCACTCCCAACTTTATTGTTACTTTTTTGGATGTAGTGGCATTTATGTAAATTCTGCAACATCCGGAGGTTGGAAAAGCGTGTTACTGTTAGCACAACGCTAGCAACTGAGCACCGGCCGTTTTTGAACAGGCATGGTGGCCAAGCAGCAACCTCCAGCTCAGAAATGTGAAACCTAAGCTGGAGTGATAAAACAATTGCAGTTCCCCTCTCCTCCACAAGGGACTTGGCTGAGCCAATCCCCATAGACTCCCATGTTCACAGCAGAATTAAACATGTTTACAGCCTGGTACTAAAAAACATTTTGCCTTTTAATAGATTAAGTTTATCTTCATGAGAAGGGGGGAGGGAATTTACTTATATTTCATCCGTTTTAATGATGGGGGACTATAAAAAGAAAAAAAAAAAACATTTCACTCCAATCTTGTGGACAATAAAAGCATCACCACATTCACTGTTTAGAGCCCTTAAAGGTACACCGTGTAACTTTTGGCCACCAGGGGGCAGAACCTGTAACTTCCTGCAGCCCACACGACATTACTGCAGGATGAACCAATTCTCTTTCTGGGCTCTTCAGACATCGTTTTTACCTTCTTACCATGTTCAGATTTGACCAACTTTCAAAGAAAAAGTAGCATGAAACTCAGCCGCTGTGTTTTATAGCTGCAGAGCAAAGCTGCAGGTCACACGAACCATGGGTCAAAAGTTGGATTTTGGGGGGTACTGCAGGTTTAGGACCCCCTAATGGCCAAAGGTTATGCACTATCCCTTTAAATAATACTAGAAGATTCTAAACTTCATCAGTTTAGTTCAAGTACACCAGCGTTGGAAAACTGTATTAGGATAAAATGAAACAATTCCAGGTAACAGAGCTGGAGCCTCTTTTGGGAACAAAATCTTCCAGCATGCCTTGTAGTAGTTACACATGTTAGTTTGACTGCAGGTGTTTTGTATCATCGTCTGGGAATTTGTTGTTTTTACAGTGATATGGCAAATTATTACCATGGTGAATTTCTTTGACGGTATACTGTAGATAACAATGTATCACCCATCCTTATCACATGTGTTGCTGATCCTTCATAAAAGTGACCCCAAGGCTGTAAATTAGAAGGCCTCATTGGTTAATTGCCAAAACAAAAAAAAAATTGAGATATGTATCGAGTAACGTGATCCGGGAAAATGTTATCGGGATATAAAATTTTGTTCACATCACCAAACCATTGCTCGAGATTGGATGACGGTCAAAACTGAACCGACTTTTACTGGCTGGAAAGATTTCAGAAACGACACAGGGTGTAGGTGAAGCAAGATTAACTGTTTTTAGGAGAGAAAATCAGCAAGAGTGATAGTTATTCTTTATGGTAAGAGTAAGTAAGAGGAAATTGTTAACTTATTAAGTGTGGTTTGTACATATGGCAAGTTCAACCTGTTCTAGTTTAACTAGTTGGTTTGACTCTGCTTCACAGTCAGCTGCTAAACGTCCCAGTGAGAGTTGGGAACGTCCAGATTTAGCCAACAGAAGCATATCATCGGCATAGAAGCAGATTTTTTCTTCTGCTTCCACTAAAGATGCCAGTCGGACCAACTGGAGAAGTTATTTGTAGCAAACAAATACGATCAGTGCAAAATGCATCACAGCAGACCACATTAATCTGAGTTTCAAAGTAAAGTTACTACTTTGGTGACAACTGAGCCGTCTGTCAGTCACATCCCGGTTAACCGAAGAGACAAGCCGTAGAGGGACACAGCTGCTCAAAAATTAGACTCTGATTATACAGCTGCATGTCTACATTTCTGCGAATCTTCATAAAGAAAGATTTAAAATTAGCACATGAGTCTGACTTTGCTTTTTCAGAGGTAGAGGAATGTATTAGTCAGCATCTCCGAGCTGCTTCCCACCTTACAGTGAAGCTGGAAAAAGTCGTGAGAAACTCCCTGACAGGGTTTATATTTGTGTACCTACTGTACGTGAGGCCTGTTTAAACATCTTGACAGGATTAGAGTGGAGTTAAACTGCTTTGCGGGCACAGTTAATTGAAGCGGATGAGGTTTTTAATAAAGCGTGCAGTGTTAGCAGCTGACAAATGGCTTGGCTGACACACATGGGAAATTGCATTTAATGGCATCAGGTATGTGCTTTGCTGGAGCTTATCACATTACACTGGTGGGTGCACACACACACACGCAGACTCATGCTCACACACACCTGCATCAACGTACTCACACATGCTTTTATCTTCATTTGTGGCGAGTGTGTGTGTGCGTGTATGTGTGCATGATGACCCACATAAACACAAACACATTAATCTACGCTTACCTGGGCCACGCAAGGTGTTTTCTCTCAAGGAGTTCGATGATGGGTAACTGGGCTGCTTCATCCAGAGCCGGGCAGCAGGAAAGCTTGGCTGTCTGGTACCAACGTGGACTTTCTGTGAGACTTTGAACGTCTGTATTTTTTAAATAATGGAGATTTAACATGTTTTAGGGGTGAAGCTGAAGTTAAATTCAGCACAACACGTCCTTCACTTCCATGCATGGAAAACATCCTTTTTACAAGTTTACGCATCAGTGAACAAGCTGCAATAGTTGCGTAAGATTAACCAATGTGGTATTTATTGCTTGATTGAATGGACATTATCAGACATCGGTGGTTATCACCATTTTCAGAGGACAGTAGGACCCAACGTAAGCCAATGTTACGTTCACTAAGTATGGTTAATATATTATCGTATGATAGACAGCTGGTTCACAAACTTTTAGAGCCACAACCCACAAGAATTGAGGTATTAAATTTAGATTTGTCACTTTGTTTTGTTTAATTTTGACTGGCATGATAAAAATCCCAAATTTATCCCATAGACCGTCAAAGAAATTCCCCATGGTATTAATTTGTCATCTTATGATAAAACAATAGATTCCTGTAGTGCCGTAGCTGTGCATGATGCACTTACAACTTACGTTTGTAACAAACTACAAACATCTCGGAAAAGTTTGTTCCCCAAAGAGGCTCCAGCTTTGTTACTCTGAACTGGTTCGGTTTCAACTCATACAGTTTTGCAAGACTTTCCTTTGGTTTAAAAATCTCTGGTGCTGTTTTAGAGTTCTTAAAACTGAATGTGGTTATAGATTTATAGCACCACTTCCCAAAATTTTTGAGCCATGACCACAAAGATGACAAATATTGGTGTTGATGACCATTCTGCAATGACAATTATTAATTGTATATCAGACGGGTCGTCCTGCAGGATCCTCTAAATATCAGGCTGGAAACGGTCTGTCCACATGAATAAGGAAGATGAATGTAGATTTATGCATTAATTTGTTAAAGAATTAAGGTGTTAAATGTAGATTAATCTCTTTGTTAATGGTTTAATTTTGACATTCATGTCAGAAATAGCTAATTTATTTGATAAATATATGTTTTATATTTTTCACATTTATCTGGCGACCCTCTGAAATCATCGCGTGACCACATCTGGGTCCTGATCCACAGTTTGGGAACCACTGCTATAGAAAGTCAAATTAGAGAAATTTTAGAGCTCTTTAAACTGAATGTGGTGATAAATTTATAATAAGAAAGACCAGGGTTGGTTTGTTTCTTCCTTTTTCTTATCGTCACTTGTTACCAGGATAAAAAAAACCCATGTTTTTACATAATTTTGCATATGATTCCTCGGCAACTTTGATATAAAGTATAGGGTCATAAATATATTAAAAATAAAGCCGGCATTCCCTGCATATTAGGTAAAAACCAGACATTTCTCCATCATGTGAGAACGGTGCAGTTCGTGGAAGACTATTTTTTGCAGCAAATGAACCCAGCGAGCCGTTACAGCCTCGGGGAAGTGTTGCAGGGTGTTTATTTCCCAGCACATACTGTACGTACAGTCGCGTACAAGCACGACAATTGTTAGGGCAGATTAAATGTCGCATGCTCTCGTCTACGGGGTTTACTGCTGATTACAAAATGGATAATATCACCACAGTTGTTTTTAAAGCTTCAGGACAGGAACAAGCAATAATGAAATCTGTGATGTTTGTGCAAGAAAAATAAACTAAACTGAAAACAGTGTAGATACAAAGGTTGATCCAGACACACACACACACATACAAACAGTTGGGTGTATTTACTCAGAACAGTATTTCTGCTGTCTGGGGGTTTGGTTGTATTAATGCTCTTAAGGTTATGTGGGGATATTGCTGTAAGAAAATCACTAGAAGCCTTAAGGAAATTGAAAAAACCAGCTCTCTATTCATTTTAAGAGGATTTTTTTTACCAATCTTATTTCAGGATGCTATGAAGGCAAGAAACTGTCAGAAAGGACAACAAAGCCACATGAATTATTTCAAGTGATGTGTCGGGAGTCTGCAGCATAGATGCCCTTCAGGAGTTGTCAGTTTGATATCTCACCCAGCGGTACGCACACACACACACACACACTCCATCCCAAATGTGGGCCTGTAAGAAATTCCTCATATGAGAACAATTAGAGTGTCTCATTTTTCCCTAATATCAATCACACATCTCATGAATAAAGACAATTAGGTCTTCACAAATCCATACTCTCGCGTCTGCCCTCTGGGCCGCCCCCCTCCGATTTGGGAGTGATGCCTCTCGGGTATACAGCGCTCTCATCACTGCGACCCAGTGTGAGCCACCGCAGTCAATAATGGGAGACAAAACCGAGAGGCAAGGGCCCGGTTTCAGACTAGATCAGATCCTCCGGACGCGTGTCACTCTTCATTAGGGAGGCGGGGTAGCAGGGGACGCCCTTGAGGTGAGGATGGCCACAGAGTGGAGTTGATGGGGGTGCGAGGGGGGGAGTGGCAGCTGTGGAACAATGACAGAATCTGTGTCCAAGGCCCCCTAAGGCCAAACACCAGCTCTCCTCCACCCTGAACTGATCTCTTGCCTCTAGCCGCAGCCAGGCAGCGAGGAAAAAGAGTCAAAAATAGACCAGTCACACTCGGCGGACTTTCTATGCAGACCTGCTGCACTGAGGACCGGCTGACATTGATGGAACACATCACATCAATGTGTCTAATGTCATATTCATTGAAATGTGGCTGCTTTACCTCAGGCATGGGTGGTTCCCCCAACAGCACAGCAGCTTGGATAATGTCAGGTATTAATCTTTTATAGCGTCCATTAAATTAAGCACTTTGATTTGCTTATTATTAATTTATACTGATTGCTGCAGTGTTGGCGTACATGCAAGCTTAGGCAGTTTAAAAAGGATACCCCCTCTCAGTGACTGCCATTTGGGAAGACGGTGATCTTTGCATAAGTAGTAATAAACACTTGGAAGCAGAGTCATTCTCAAGAACGCACCTTAACAACTTCATGGATAAGAGATGTTTTGCTGGGTTTTTAAATCAATTTGAAACAATTTTTCCAAGAGCCCAAGTTAAGATGATGTCCCATTTAATCCAACTAAGAGATTTAATTATCCTTTTAAAAGAAGCCATTTCTCACCTAGAAGAGCTGGATGGTCCGAGCACGCTTCTATACGATGCAGAACATATTCACACCTGCTGAAACACTTTTACAAATTGACTGACTACTGCTAGAATTTGGGGCAGGTGGTAGAGCAAAGGTTGGCGGTTCAAATCCACCTCTTCCTTTTAAAAAGAATGTTTTTTGATGGATGTAAATTTGTTTTGCGCTTTGAGGCCACCATACTTTTGACTCTGAATTAACCATAGCAGCTCAACGGCACGTCCCTGTATCTGGAAAAAAGAAAGCTATGCCAAATTGAATGATATTGTGTGATAGAAAATATAACCACTTGTGTATTACATGTCACTACTTGCTGAGGTTCGAATATCACAAACTGGTGGTTTTCAGGTTGGGAAGATAACTTAGGGGTAGGTTGACAAACTTAAGTTGAGATATTCCTAACTAATCATGGTTGGTTTGGGGTTTTAAAACTGACCAGTCACTTTACAGGTTAACCCTTTGAAGCCCAACCCAGGAAAAACTGGCGCAAAAAGTACATTTTTAAATCTGAAATTCTTATTTAGCCCTTTAACAAAATGTGGTGAAAAAATAACTTTTTTGACAATATCTACCATTAATTACCATGTGACAGGTCAAAATGAATGTAGTCTTCTGCACCCTCCTTTAGGGATCAGAAGCCATGTTTCATATTGTATTCTGCAGAGTTCTGAGTTCTAAATTTTTACCATAAAGTGATCCAAATGTCTCAGAAACATATGTATCAAATATGATGTTTGGCTTTATAGGCTTGAGGCATTTAAGCCTATACTGTTTAGGTTTAGGCATCATTAACTGCTTTGTGTCAAGTTTAGAAATAATAATAGTTGTTATACAAGTATTTAATTTAGATTTTTACATTCCAGCCTCCTTTCGTTCCAATATTACAAACC
The DNA here is from genome assembly GCA_036024015.1 of Craterocephalus amniculus. Classification (NCBI taxonomy): domain Eukaryota; kingdom Metazoa; phylum Chordata; class Actinopteri; order Atheriniformes; family Atherinidae; genus Craterocephalus; species Craterocephalus amniculus. The sequence continues at coordinate 10,254 of JAVQJG010168278.1, forward strand.
ATATATGGCAATGTGGTTATGTTTAGGCATTAAAAACTGTGTTTAGGTTTTGGCAGTGAAAGAAAGTTTAGGGTGTCAGGCACAGTTTTGGTAGATTTTTTTGTGCACAAAGCTATTGATGTCAGTTTAAGCTTCATCAATCGTATTTGGGTTAAAGCCAAACTATTTAGTTGATCTGGTTAAGGCATTGATTTTTAATAAGGATTTAAAACTGTCAAAGTTTATGCATAAGTCATGTCATGTATCATGAATAGTTTAGTTAATTTTAAACATTTGGTTGAAGTATTACAGACTTTTTAAGGCTTTAGCACTAAGAGCTTTTGAGTTATAGGGTTAGCATTAGTGGAGTTGTCCATGTAGACCAGCGGTGTCCAGCTCTGGTCCTCAAGGGGCAGAATCCTTCAGCGTTTTAGGGAATTTCTGTTCCATACCGAACTCAGATGGCTGTGCAGGCGTCTGGATCCACTCAGTTTGAATCAGGAGTGTTGAAGCAGGGACACACTGAGAACATACAGGACAGGGGCCTGGAAGGACCAACTCTGGACACCCCTGGTGTAAACGATGCTGACTAGCTGAGGTGGAAAGGTACTGTGATATTGTAACTGAGTAAAAATATCTTTACTTAAGTTCTACTAGAAATCGACTTGTATTTAAGTTATTTAACCCTTGAGTTATCCCTCAGAAAACTTGCATGTATGATCCTTCAGTAGACTTTTTTTGTTGACTTTCTAGAAGGTTGGGCTTTTGAAGTTTCATACAGGATGACAACTCTTCTCCAAATTTCAGCTCCTTTGAGCAGGGTGATGGCCTGTGAGGGTGTTTTAAACCTTGGAAGTGGACAAAAATGTCCAGGGGGCATATGAGGGTTAAAAAGGTAGCCTACTTGCTTTAAAATGTAATTGAAGTAAAGGTTACTTAATTACTTGCATTCCTGGTATCTTTAAAGCGCATGTTGCTTAACAAGGGTGGTTTTAACTAACCAATTAATATGTTTGGGATACACCGAAAAAACACAGCGTTACGCCGAATGGCAGCTAAGTAGATCGACAGCCAAGACTAACAGTCCGTGACATTGGCCGCCATGCCACCCCCTGCATTTATTTTACTCATTAATAAAACTACTTTGGTCAAAATGTACTTAAGTAAACGCAAAATGACTTATTTCAAAAACTACTTATACCCAGTGTCCGTGGAGACATTTTGACCTGAGCGTTCCCCCTGAACAGTTTGCAGCTGACGTCAACGTCCATACCCAACATCGTATCACACATCGCATCAAGACCACAACTGGTGTTTGGGCGACGCATTTATTTTTGCCATCAGCAACACATCAAACTAATAACCTCATCTAAAAGAAGACAATGGACGCCATGACACAGAGCTGTGCTCTCCTGCCACATGTAGGTGGCACACGCTCGCCTTATTAGCCAGGTCAAACATAATCAGTGATAGACACGGCAGGGCTGCTTAATTATGGCTGACAGCTGGCAGCGGGGGCCTTCCTTTAGGGGCCGGGTTATGCCCATGCATAAACCTCTCTCTCCCCCCTTCTTGCATAAAACAGCCACCCACACTGCCCCAAATGAAGAATAAATCCAGCCTCCCTTTTGTTTGGAGGGAAGCATGTGGCAGCCCCTTCATTTAAAGCAAGAATAAAAATGTGGACAGAAGTTGGGATTAATAGAGGGGAATGGGGCATTAAATTAGTGTAATTGTGAGGTGACGTTGCCGTGTATGCGTGTGTGCTCGTGGGTTTTGGTGCATAAAAATATCCTTCCAAGAACAAATCCTTTTCTCTGAACAAACCATTTCACCAGGCGGCATGTCTGACAGCTTGTTCGCTGCACTTTGGACGACACCACAGATGCGTTTGCGCGGCAGCAACCGGGCCGAACGCATCCTGAAAAGGCACCTTAGCTCCGTCGCAAACGACTTGTAAATCTGCCCTTAAATGAGAGCAGGCAAGAGCCGGAGTCGCGGCTGTCTGCCTGCTGCGCCGCTCAAGAGATATAGCCTCGTGAAGTTCCCAACAAAGCAGTCTGACGGCTGATATACTGCGTGATTATATCTTGTTGCTATACCTAAACATGGGTCTGTGCTCGTGCATGGAGATGCAGAACGGTCCAAACGGAGACGCCGTTAGCGGCCGTGAGCGGTTCGAGGCTGCGCACACAGACAGTCTGGTAGATGTGGAGCCCCCTGATTCGGCCCCCTCTGCTATATTGATCCACTTCATTCTGCCTCAATGAGATGCAGACAGCATCCCAGCGCCCGGGCCACTCATAATCATGATATAACACACGGCAGCATTGAAACCTGCCATAGGAAGGATAAATCGGATAACGCCACAGCCCGGATAATGAACAATATCAGATGACATATCGACGTTGTCATGCACAGCATGTAATGAAACACAAATGTGGAGTGGTTTGTTTGGTTTGATTGGGTGCATGCAAGAAGACGCAGCTGCAACCAGGTTTTATAAGAGTGCAGCGAACCAAGGTCCTGGGCGCTTTCAGAGCAGAGCCTTGGACATTTCGCTCTTCAGATGCTCTGTCTGCTCTCTCTTGTGTTAATATACAACTATACAGTATGTAGCGTGGACTAGAGTCCAGCGCCCTGTCCTCCACTGCTCCTTTTTCATTTCAGTCTCCCCCCATCACATCACACCGTAGTCATGGCAACTATTCCAATCGATCTAGCTCTATCAAATAGCAAATGTTTCTCAGAATCAAAACTTAAACAATCAGCCGGTCATCAGCGACTCGCTGTTGAGATGAAGGCTCCAGCCGAGGAAGGTGATGGAAGCGGGGTTTTCACTAGGCAGTGGTGGGTATTATGACTAGCGTATGCTAAAAATATGTTTTTAGCCACTTTGCAGACACAAAGTGATGGAATCACATGACATACAGGTAAAGTACACTTTCAGTTTCAAGGTTTATAAAGGTCGAAGGCAGGGACAATCCAAAGAGCCAATCGTGCCCTCGCACCAGCTAAATAAAGCTCATTTAGATCTGCAGATGTTACATGACCTGCAGAAAAAAGACCATATATAACTTTTGCTAAGGAGATACAATAGGAAATTTGTCATTTTTGAACAGCAACAGTTTTATTTTTCTAGTTTCCTGTTTTAAAATTAAGAAAAAATAAAGATTTTCTTCCATGAGATGTAGCTGTTTGAGGTTTTTTTTTAAAGCGCCATAGTTTCCAAACTAAATGACATGAAAACGGATCCAAAGGAATATTACTGGTACTGTTGGTGTCATCATGTTGTGGAAATTCTAAACTGCTCAAACCTGCATTTGGCACATATTTATATTTAAAATATTAGTTTGTTCCGTAGCCTGCGATCCAAAGAGCTAATATAGGTTGCAGACGCCTGGTCTAGGTGTATCCTTTGTGAGCATCACAGTTCCAAGGATGCCAAGGAGGAAAGACACCAGCAACCATCTTTGAGACTTGTATTTGTCTTCCCTGCTTGGAGAATCTGCTTTTTCATGCTTTTACTTGTATTTGATTGCACCTGGATTGCTTTCTTTTGAGGAAAAAAAGCCTGATTTGATTTAAAATGTCATTATAAATCAGTTATAAACCTTTTGTTGCTATTCTTCCTCAGTTACGGAGCTTTGTAGTCAGTTTTGTACGTTTCCTGCGTCAGTTATGCCCATGATTTGGTGCGTTTTCAGGCTCCTTGCACATCCGTCAGTTGATGCAGAAGATTCAGTAATACCATCTGAAACCGCGGTGGCAGTATTGAGGAGAAACGACTTGTGAAAGAAGAGGAAGGAGAAAAACTATAGAAGAATGAAAATGAGGATAAAAACTGTAGAAATTGTGCAATCGTCTGAAATGACGTCCTTCCCTAAAAGAGACGTAATCTGGGTGGTTCTGCTCTGCATCATGGAGACTTTCCAGATGTACAAGTTACCTGTTTCATAAATACCCATACCTGAAGTACTGATGACAAGCCAGAAGGTCCCTCTCTTGTTCAAGATTTCCTACTTTGCATGACGGAGCTTTAACCTGTTTCTATTCCTGAGCTTGTTGGGAATTATGTCTGTTTTAAGCCAGTCCAGCCTGAGGACCTGACAGGCAGTAGTGGTTTTCAGCCTGGTCCCTTGTTGAAACCTCATTAGAGATGCAGTATTGATTGTGTTTTCAGTTTTATCTTGTTCAAGATTCTTCTGAGAATATTTCACAGTTCATTGGCATAGCAATGGTTTCCCTACCATTATATGGGGGGACACGGGTTAATTTTATCTGCAGTCGATTGGAATCATGTTTTTCGCAGTTGTTCTTTACTGTCGATCATAAAGTCGAAATTTAAAAAATAAAGCTAAAATATTGAGAATAAAGTCAAAATTTTGAGAGAAAAGTTTAAATTACAAGATTAAAGTCAAACTGAGAATAAAGTTAGCATGGCGAGAAAAAAAGTTAAAAGTTGTTCTAGCTTAAAAGTTAAAAATTGAACTGAGAAAAGAAGTTGAAATGTCATGAATAAAGTTGAACTGAGAATGGAGCTGAAATATTAAGAATAAGTTGAAATTTTGACTTTATTATATTAGCATTTTGGCTCGATGTGGATTCTAGTCAGTGGTGTATTTAGGAAATTTGGGGCCCTAGGCGAAGGCAGACATGGGGCCCTCTTTAGGATAAGATGATTTACCTTTAAACAGCTCAAATTTGGGCAGCGGCAGAAAGCCGGTTGAGGGTGTTCTCAATGTTATGGTGCTGAAATGAGAACACACAAAACAACAGACAAACATTTTAACAAAATGCACATGCACAATTTCTTTTACCTTTTGTCCTCAGTGGAAACCATGTATCCCCAAAATGATTATGTGTCTAATTATTATTAAAAAATATATTGATAAACTTAGACTGGTGTGACTAGTTCTAAAGCCAAAACTTCTTAGATCGTTTAGGGCCAGCTGTAAACTGCATCATGGCAAAGCTGAAAAGAAGGCCTTATGCTGCACAGAAGATATTGGTTATTCTACAAATATATGACAATTGCTTAAACTGCCCAACAGTAAATAAATTAATATAAAATTAGATCAAGCTTAAACATCTACAGCAGTAGTACATGATAGCATAAATATTACTACAAGGCTGTAAAGCTGACAGGGATCATTTAGATATCATCTTTAAGTTCCATAGTTTGTGTTGAATGCATAACTTGACATATGAAGACCCAAACACCTGCCTAGATTACAAGTAATTATATCTCAACAGTTTTGATACTCACTATTTGTTCATCTCCACGCGACGGATCCTCAAAAGTTGTTGATGTCGCTGCACCTGCTGCCTCCAGTTGTGAGTTACTGCTGCTGCTGCTGTTAACTGCTGCCGCACTCAAGAAGCTTGTCATTTTCGGTTACTTTGATAGAAGCTTTCTTCTTTCCTTTTTTTCTCCCCTTTTTGACCCGCTGGGGTAACTACTTTTCATCTTCTCTAACTTTTCTCTATTTTGCTCACCTGCTCTCGTCTCTTGTCTTGTCTCTCTTTCACCTCAGCTCACCTGCCTGTCTGCGCCTGTGGAGTTTCCTATGTTGTCTTCCAGGATGAGATGGACTGATCCAATGCGGTGTAGATTGAAGGGGGGCCCCGAGACACACACACATAATAACACAATGGCATTCTGCAGTGCTGGCATTTTAGCAAACACATTTTAAGGGAAGGCATAATCAATGTGCGGAATAAAGTACTAACTGTATTATTGATTAGTTTTATGGGGCCCTCAGGGAACCTGGGGCCCTAGGCAACTGCCTAGTTTTGCCTAATGGTAAGTCTGCAACTGTATGTATACACATCACAGTATGAACTCTTACTGTAGTTCAATCTACCTTTTCTGATTAAGGCATATAGTGAAAATCCAAAATTTCCTACATAGATCCACACATAATTTATAATCATGGTCATTTAAACCATTAAAGGGACTGTAAGTCATTATTCACATATATGTGTTTGTTCATTTAGGTTTTAATGGTTTATGAACAAAAATGGTTGAAATGTAAGTTACAGATATAAGAAACCTGTTGCAGCTGCACTCTAAGTGGTTTGAGAAGATATCACTGTGTTATTTTAATGGGGCTGAATTAAAATAAAAGGGGAAAATAAGATGGAGGCATTAACAAATCAGGTTCCAACAGTGGGAAGAAGCAGGCTGCTTACCACAAATGAGTTTAGGGCTTTTAGAAAGAGCAGTCTCATGCAGGCATCACAGTGTGAGGAAATCAGCTTTTTGCAGACAATAATATTTTATTGATTCAATACAAGGTGTTGGATAATTTCACTAGCAGCTGGTGCTCCGCTGCAGCTGCAGCAGTTACCGATGAAATTTAAAGGCCTTTTTTTAAAAACATGGATGCCATCAAGAAATACAACAGAGATCTGGCAAACAAAGCTGATTTGTTTCACTTTCATGAACAATTGATTAAAAAAATCAAAAATGGGGTTGACTGAAGTCACATGTTGTTGTACTCTAATTTGAAATGAACTGATTAGCAGCTTTGCAAAGTGGGAGGAGGTCAAGTTGGCTCCATTTAAAGCCAGAAGAAAAGCTACTTTAAAATTTCTTTCAATGAAGAAAGTTTTAGTAGAAACACAGTGCTCAAACAATGTTATGCTTTTTTCTCAGTGCTGCTTTACTCCATCATTTAAGTCTATTTCATAGTTTTCAAAAGTACACATTAGCAAAACTAAAGCTGTCATTATCACAACTTTTAGATGTTATGCCTAGCAGATTTATGATGGAGGCTTTTAGTGTTGTTGATTCGACCTTTTTACCAGCTATACTGTATGTAGCTCTCAGCTTCCATGCTGTTCCCTCCTGACTGCAGCAGGTAGTAATGGACTGAAGGAGCCCAAGAAAACCTTGAGAAGTTTCAGAGGAAGTTCTAAAGCAGCATTTATGTAAGAAAGTTTAGATTACTACCTTTGATGTATTCAGTGCAGAGGTGAAGAAGTGGCTATTAAGTCAAGGTCTTGTACCCATGGATGATGGAGCTTCATCAGTTTTGATTCCTCTGAAACTCTGATACTTTAGCTGCTTGTCCTATATTCCCATGAGATTTGTCCCACATGAAAGTAAAACGGTCGCCCAGATGGGTCATACAATACACAAACCTCAAGACAAACACATAAGCAATAATATACAAGTCATAACAGGATAAAGCAGCATTCAAATCCTAGTGGATTAATACCTGAAATTGCTATGCAAATAAATTGCCTTGCTTTGCCTATTATCTGTTATAAAAGCAGTTTATTAACTACTAAGCCAGAATAATGTTCTGTACTCTATGTGACCAATATTATAGAATACTGCAGGTAGCTGACAAAAGGGTTATAATCAAACAATAAACAATCTTTTTGTGTGTGATCCCGGGACATTTCAGTGATGTCATTTTTTGATGTGCTCATTTTGATCACACCGTTGTAAATATGAAGGGGGGTGGGGGTTTTCATTTGTGTAACAGGTTACACAGATACAGTACTAAAAAAAAAATCAGATTTTAATGAACAAATATCAGTTTCTTATATACAGAACATTACCAGCAGAAACACTAAACAAACACAAATACAGTAGATGTTTATGATGATATATAATTTTTTTTATATATATATATTTTTGCATATAAGTTTTAATGTTCACCTCCCGAAAACCCTTACACTGAGGAACATGATAAAAAAGCTCATGTCAACTGAAGAAGAAACATGGTGAACTGTATAATATTTTGTCAAAAAACATTAAACATTTCATATAGAGAGCTGTTTGAATCAGACCCAATGGATAAAATACAACCAACAAAGTCTGAGGGTCCGTTGTCATGTAATGATTCCGGTATATCTGTATTAAATGTGTTGGTTGTTAATACATCCACCAGAGCAGTGGTCCCCAATCTTTGGTCCAGGAGGACCCCTAAGACCAAATCCTCTGAAGAGTGCAGGGGTCCCAGAAACTTAATCATTCATAGCCATTGTATTTAATGAATGTACCTATTTTAAAGAGGCTCTATGCAAGTCTCTATGCAGCATTATTATTGTCATAAAGCAGCTTGGAAGTAATTATTTTGCTTGACTGACCTGTTCTGATGAAAAAGCGGACATTTCTTTCTCTATCGGGGTTCCCCCTACCAGAAACGGCGCTTGCAGTTTAGCCCACTGACGCTCGCGCTTGTTTTGGTTTAGAAGTCTCGCGATACACGAGTCTAGCGTTATAAGGCTGGTCGTAAATCCCTTTGGACAAATATGCATGTTTACTCCGCAATTCGGTTTTCGTTTTTATACTGCTTTGATCATTACTTTTACCAGATGCCTTTGAAGCCATGCTAACTAGCCGTAGCCTGTTCAAAACAACCGTAAGTTGCCTCTGTTTACAACATTCTTATTCGTCTGTCGCCTATTTTCGTGCTCTGGAGCTCCCCCTACAGCTTTGGGGTGGGCACTGCATGGTAAACATACCCAGAGTTGCATTGATCTGCTTTAAGAAATAAAGTATAGGGCTATATTGTAAATTTAACTTTGGCTTTATGGAAGGACATGTATTCTGTCAGAATCCATTATTTAGGGTGACAATCTCACTTTAAAAGCATAAAACCAAGCATGGTTTTAGTACAGGGTGGGGCAGGGAATCCAGGGCTTTTTTGTATATGAATGAAGGGGGAGATAAAAAAAATAAAAAATAGGTTCGGAACCAGTGCACCAGAGGACAGTACAGAGTGTTTGTTCTTAAAAAGGGATGTAAACAGATGCATTGCAGTGGACAGCAGTTTTGGCTATGAAATACTTTGCAGCTTCCTTTCCTGTGGTCCTTTCACACATCAGCATTACTGCTCAACATTGCCCCTCCCCAATGGTTTTCAGTGGTGCTATTCCATCAACAAGATCTCTGAAAATGGACCACATACACAAAAAGAATGCAGGGGTCAGATGGAAAGCTAGATATCCATCTTTAGCCTTGAGCATAAATAACATGCAGTCAAAAGTTTGGAGTCACTTACCCACTGGATTTAATGGGAAAATGTGTCCAAAATATTAACTGATACTGTAGCTATGATAAACATTAAAACACTTCTTGTTGCACTGCAATAAGAAGTGTAAGGTGGCAGAAATCTGATCAGAGTTCGACTGAAACTGAGCACATAAAGTGGAAGGAGGGGGCGGCGTGCTACATGAGCTCCTGCTGGAGCATCTTGTGACAATAAATCTACTAAATCTTTGTTTTAACACATTGACAAGTTCTACAACTGTTTACTTTGTTCATGCCAAAAAACATTAAAACAAGATCTTGTCAATATTTGTGACCCTTTATAAGTGTTGCAAAGTATCTCCGTTGGGCTCCTTGTAAGGGCCGTATGTGGAACATATGGGCACACTGTGAGACAGCAGACAACATGAGGGATTCAAATGGCAGCACCGGATTCCCTTCCTTGTCCATTTTCCTGTTATTTGGACTACAATAAGTTGCAGCTTGAAGCTTCAATGCACACTTCCTCCCTCTGGTCAGTCCTTTTTTCCTCCTTGCCTTTCACCTGCACCGTCCAATCCAGTTCCACTTTTAACACAAAACCCATGACACAACAAATAAGAATGATGCTGTATAGTGGAGATTGTTGTTGAATCTTGTGATCTTATGTACCTCACGCTTCTTGATAGCAGTACAAATGCAAGCTGGGGGAAAAAAAGCCCTTGATGGTTCGGTGTCCTCATGATAGCTCCCCAGTGGGAACTGTCATCCATGAAAGTCCTTAAAAACCCCTTTGGTCTAAAAGCTCCTTTCAGAGCCTCTTCAGTGAGCAACAGCTGTCCAGAGAATGGGAAGGCCCTGGTGAAGAGACTGCTGACAGCTCTCTCTGCTCTCCTTCCTCTCTCACACAGTTTGCTGTGATTGACTGAGTGACATCATGGCTTCTGAATGATAAAACCTTGGAAATACGCGTCTGCGTCCACACTTTGTGATTTCATCTTGTTGCTAAATGTGTCGTGTCACCTGAGATGACATGTGAGATGCACGGCTTGTCACTCATCACTTTGAATAAAGCGCTGCCAAGAGAGATCCAAAAAGTAAGAGAGATGAGGGAGAATTATGGGATGTCAGGGGGGAAAAAGCATCAGGTATTTAGACTCAAGTCTATATTTATAGACAGTAAAAAAAACTAAATTTGTGATTTTTATCTTGTTTATTATGTATATTACGGGGAATAATCTATGAAAACCAGGTGTTTGACTCCTTTCCCTCTGTGATAGGAAGTCTGGTTACCCCCTGCATGCTGGTATCATAATATTGGCCAGAAGGACTGTGGCAGGAGGAAAGGATGGCATTTGGTTATCCTACATGCTTTGGTGTGGACAGTTTCAGATAAGCGTGATGTTTTTTTGGAGAGAAAAGTATTTAATTTTGGCTGGACAGCAGGAGTCCATCACCCATACTGAAGTGCTGTTTTTCAGAAAAGTAAAATTAATCTGTTACATGTCTTTTCATCAGCAGGCTGCTACTTCAAAGCCTTCATTTGATATGTGTGCTTCTAAAACTCTTTGAGATGGTGGCATTCCAGTGTTACAAAAACCGTGTATTCATTGTTTGTCAAAATGTTTGACACAAATGTTTTAATTTATGTAAATAAAAGGAACATAAATGTGGCTTTAACATCCTAATGCGCTATAATAAGTGTTTCCTGTTTTGTGTAAAGGGTGTGTTCATGTGACATGACTAGAACAGACTTATTGAAACAAAAACATGTAAGCACTGCCACAAAGGTCCTAGCCAAGTGCTTTTATATCTGAGCACATTGTGAGACAACAATGTAAAAAACTGAACACAATTCTCGCACTGGATTTTGTTGAACTCAGCAGTAATCCAGGACTTTTCTTCCACACCAGTAATTAAAGCATCATTGTTTACATTGTAGAATGTGGTACACGCTTCCATTACATTGGCTACATCTCCATTTACACAAAGAGAAATTAGTATGGAAGACAGAGCCATGGTAAAAACTTTGAACATTTTTATAAAACTGAAATATTTTGTACTGTTAACCAACGTAGCTGTTAACACTGTCTGAAATGTCATAGAACTGGGTTGGATGTTGGTTCCAACAAACGGAAGGTCAAAACTGTTCTACAAAAATGTTGAAGTAGGTTTTTATTTAATTATTTATTTTTTTAATTTAAACGTTTTTAATACTTTGCAAAGCTTTGATTGGTCAGTGATTGAAAAAGTACAGAGCCTAAAAAACAAACTTGTCTATCTGAGAGGTATACTCTCCATTGCTATTATTTAGAGCCAGACCTTTTTTATAAAGTTCCAAACATGGAGAACATTTAGATGTCAGTAACTTGTTCAAATAATAAATACATTTCAAATGCTTCGGACTTTTGGTGTAAAACACAGATGCATCAAACCATTAGAGGTTGTTTGCCTTTAGACCCGACACAGAATGCTGAAGTATAAGCTTGACCAAATCTATACCTCGATAAACTTTCTGTAAAATAAGCTAAAGTTGTTTGTTTAAGCAGGCTAAAGCCATTTCATGTCCACATGGAGGCATAGTCTTCCCTACTCAAGGCCTTGCAGACAGACAGCTATTTTCTCCTATTTAAAGGCTGCACAGTCCTCCAAGAAGCTAATGAAACTTTGACCCCAGAAACGATTCTACACAATGGTTAAATACTAACTGGTTGAAAGATAGTGTGTGCTTAACTAAAGACTGGATGCAAACAGATAACAGAGAAAAATCATGAGTAGCAGAAACATAAAAACCATGACAATCCTAACTACATTTCAAAGCAGAAATGTGTCCATTTTAACTCCAGAGCAGAACAAAGCAAGAGGACAGATAACAACAATACAGCACACAGCCCCTAACCCTAACCATACATATTCTGAGATAACCCCAAAGTGGCAGCGTAAAAAGTCAAGTCAACTTTATTTATAAGTATGTTTAAAATAACATTTTGACCAAAGTGCTGTACAACTAAAAGACATCAAATGGAAATTAAAAATTGAAATAAAAAGGGGGACACAAACAATAAACAGATATAACAGGAATAAAAGATAAGAAAAAAGACAGGCATTAAACAAATAATCAGCAAAAACTGGCAAAACTCAGTGTGTATAGACTGAATTTTTTAGAATACAAAAATCTCAACAGTTTTTGAAGACAACAGAAAAAGCTCTGTCCCCTCTTGATTTCAGTCTGGATCTCAGGACAACAAGAGGTGACTGGTCAGCAGACCTCAGCGATCTCGCGGGGGCTAAGAGATCAGCAAAATAAGAAGGAGCCAGCCTGTTTAAACACTTAACAACAAATAAAATTTTTAAGTCAAATCTAAAGGTAGACAGTGCAAAGAAGTGTGATGTGGTCTTCTGAGTGCCAGTTAACATGCAAGGGCTTTATTTTGATGAGGGACTGAGCCACACCTGTGTAGAGGCTGTCGCAACAGTTAAAGTATAGATGAAATGAAAGCATGAATGACTTTTTGAGGTCAGAAAAGGAAAGAAAAAGTGCTTCACTTTTGCGAGAATTCCAGGTTGAAAAACTGTCACTGACTACGGCACTTATAGTTGTGAACTATGTTTCTTTTAGACTCCAGATGTGCTGGGGCAATGGCAGGTTCAGGATTGTATACGATAAATGTCACTTTGCCATCAACAGAGTCAGAAGCACATCATTTTATGGTCTGAAAGTTACATAGTTCTACTTTAAGAGAGTGGAGGCCGTACATGGAAAGAAGACTAAATTGGACCATCTGATGTCTGCTATCCTGCACATCCAGCAACTAAAGGACACTTAAAAGAAGCTTGTGGAAAGGGCATCGCAGGCAAGATGATCTATATGCAAAGACATGACTAGGCGGTGTTATTTTTTCAGAAGGGTTACTTATGATTGAAGATTTAATGGAATTAGAGTCAGATTTTACTTTTTAGTTTCAGGGAGAAAAAATATCCCTTTTTCAGATCATTTCTCAGTGTTGTTGCTGGATTTTCAGCAAAATGACTTAGTGAATTTGTAAAACCTTTTCTGAGGTATTTCACCATTATACCCTTTCTAATGACAAAAACATCCCTGGGTAAAGTGCTTTCAGTCATGCAGCCTTGTGTGATTAGGTTGGCGGATACTTAACTTTGTGTCTCAACTTTGTATCATCACAACCAAAACATGATCTTTTTTTTTCTTTTTTTTTTCCTTTTTTTTCCCTATGATCTTGCTGACCACTCATTCCGTGGTGGCCCATGCTACATTCATCCATCCACACTCTCCTGCAAAGAATCCACTGTGTAGTTCTCAATCATTGACCTGTGTACTGATGAAGCAAAGCTCCAATGCCTAGCTCTACCATATTATTAGAACAACAGGTACTTGTATAGAAACCAACATATTAAAAAGGTTTAAATGTTTATGTAATGATGGTACAGAGCAAAATTTAGAGAACCAAAGTAATTGCACAAGAGATTTCATGGCTATTCATTGTTGAGATATTTTAATCGAACACCACAAATTAATATTATTATGAAAACATTATTAACAAACACCTGGCTAGTAGAAAACGTAAAGCTTCAAAATGAACTTTATCAATGCAACCATAAAATATTCTGTTCATAACTTAAATGTCACGCAATAAAACCTTAAAACTCTCTACCCCCCAACTCTTCCTCTCTGTACGCATGAGGCAGGAGCTTCCCTGGTTTTTGAAAGGACACATTACGCTAACAATATGATACATAATAATGTGTAATTTAACTGAATAAAAACCCTTGAATCATGCTTACTTGTATATGATAAGGAACCCACTTATACCCCCCTGATGTCCTCATTCATTTCAGTCTCCATTGGCAACAGCAAGTTTCTGACAGAGCTCATGCTAACCTGCAATTAAATGCCCTTTTTAAGAAGAGATGAGTCAGCTGGATAAATAGAGCAGTTTGCCACCATTGACTTAAGAGGTCCTTAATTGGCTCTCTGGTATGAAAACCAAATGTCCTGTGGATTCTGCAAATGCTTCTAGCCTCATCTTCCAACCATTTTAAATGGGAAGAGATTGAGGAGAAATGTTATAAGCCAAAAATTTCAGCACTTGGCAAAGTAAGTGATGACTTACTGGTGTTGATCAATGTCCCTGCCAAACACTGCACACTTTGGACATCAGACAGAAAAATCTTACGTCAAGCACTTTTCATACCCTCCTTGAAGTGAACAGAGATAGTGCCCAGTCTGCCGATGACAGGTCTCCACACCTAAATGGCAGTGTGGGTTGTGCAGGACGTCTGCGCCACAGAGTCCTCCACAAAGTGCGATTGGATCAATGCATTTTTAGTCTTCTCACAAAGCAGGACACAATAGCTCATTCTGACGCAGCAATTGGAAGTGTCTCCCAGACAGATGTAGTCCAGAGAGAGCTTTTTCCTCTTCCGTCTCTTGTATCAGGGATGTTGCTCAAAGTATTTCATCTCCTTCATCCTTAAAGCGGACACTATTGCATATCAGTGTATCCCAGCCACCACATCATTGTACAGTCTTATCCTCAATTATAAACTTGTCAAGTATATCTTTCCTCTTCTTCCCTTCTGGTGGCTTGTAAGCACACGACAGAATACAGAAAAAGGATGCTGGGTGCACCAGGTTAATGTTCTTCATTAGTGGCTTGGTTTTACCTTTCTGGCTTAATTTCGCAGGCTGGAAAGCCTTGGGACAATTCTTCTGACATTTCAAGAATGCCAGCCTTTGCAGAGGAGGCTTTGTTTGTTTGGGAACTACAGAGAGAAAATGAGAAAGGGGTTTGGGAGTGGACGGGTTTATATGCTGCCTGCTAATGATAGTATGGAGCCTGAGGAGACAGCATTGAGACGGACCCAGGGAGCACACATCTGGAGCAAACACTGCAAGGTAAGGCATGGACAGAAGGGTCACATGACTGCAGCAGTCATTCATACAGAGCTCCCTTGAGATTTTTTTCTTTTAAAATCAAGTATTTGGCCTGTTGATAAAAATGCAGCACATCAAGGATGAACACATATTTAAGGCTAACATATTAAAATTAATTCAATTTTTCATTGCACATAAACTGTATGTAGCACAAGAAAAGAAGCATGTTTGGATTACTTAACCATATCTTTATGCCTTTCTTTTCTATGGTACATCAATCTCTCAGATTCATGCAGCGTTAACTTCTGTATGGTTTCCCTGTTGGTTTTACCTCCTTGTTGAAAGTAGATACTTTGCTGTGCCTTCAGATGTGATGGAGAACTCTGTAGATAATATCAGACAGCAGTAAAAACAATATTTTCTGACATATTTTTTGTGATATTGGGATTATTCTGTGGGCCTTTTACGTTTCTATCTGCATAAATCTGTGTACGAAGCAAATGGAGCATCAGCAGATGTGCCATTCAGAAATCTTCATGTTGAATACAAATGAATGAAGCAGATGTTTTGTAGCTGTTATAGGCTGCAATAAAACACTTTCCTCTCTTGACTGCAGGGACCAGAGGTAAAAGTGGGTGGAAAGGAAGTTGAGAAAATATTAGAAGAAACAGACAAAGCTGGATGGATAAAGATGCTGGGTGATAGTTATGAGAACATGCTTATCATTTCAAATGAGAGAAAACAATTTGAGTATGTGATGTCCTCCAGGGTAAATTGAAACATGGTTACAAAGATCCTGTGAATATTAGTACATTTATATTAAATTATTTTTGGGTTTATCATGTAAACCCAGAACCCACATTATCATGTGTGATAAAATATGTTCTTTTATTTGCTCCTTATTTATTTATTTTCCTTTAATATTTATCCAGGGATAGGCATTTATATCAGTTATTCCTCACAGCACTGACTACTACTACCCTGTACTGAAATAAAACTGATTAGATAAAGCTTCTTCTACAGAGGTGGAACTATGTTAAACTGGTTGCTCCAAGATGTGTTTTGTTGCTCTGATCGACTGCAGGGTATTCACACTGCGTCCAGATTCATTTTGGCCTTGGTTGCATTGGAAATATTCTCAGGAAATTAAGACTAATAAAAAAATTCTACAGACATCAGGGGGTTCAAAAAGAGCTACAATTAAAGCAAGAACATTGATTAGTGTTGCTGTTGATAAGAAACCATAGTTTACCTTGAAATCTTTTTTTCCTGTTATTCAGAATCTACTGACTACACATCACTCCACATTTACTTTATCCTGGTACTAGTTCACAAATCTGAACTTTCAAAATGATCAACTTAAAAATTTGTTTTTCTGATGTAAAATTGTATCCTGTTCAAATATTAATATAAAAAACCTTTGTCATCCGTTTACTGTGAGAGCTTTTGTTGATTCAAGCTTTTTTTAATCTCATTTTAATATTTAATCTCATCAGCATACTATTAAATCCTGTCTGTGTAATCATGCATCTCTTTTTTTTGCTGATTAATTCTCAAATAAATAAACTGAGATTTTGAATTCAAAGAAACTACCAGAAGCATGCCAAGAGCAAGAAGCTTTGATGATAAACAATTATATTTGCATACATGCATGCGTACAGTAGTTTCTCAGATTGTTAGGTGTCATACACTGTTTGCTGTAGGATTGTTTAAAGCATGTAAATCTACATTTAATTCCTATGCATCACGTATTTACCAAAGCCTGAATGTATTACATTCTTATCCTGTTTCTACAGTTCAATCCCATTCCTACATTGCCTCATTATCATCTAGACATTCTTAATAACTGTGGGCCCTCTAAAGCCTCCGGGTCCTCTGATAGGCCACTTTTACAAATACCAAACATTTACACAAAGACTTATGGCAAGTTCTCTTTTAGCTTTTACTCTGCACATGCTCTTTGGTAGGAAAAGTGCTATGTAAATAGTTTAAATTGGTTTTACCTCCAACATACCCACTCACTTGCTGAATCTTCGTCAGCAGCACGTTGGTCATCCAGCTGCCCTGAATAGAACCCAGACTTTTAGCACTAATGCTATTCTGCTGTTCCACTAAAATTCAATTTTAGTGACTCAGAAACACAGAACACATATAGCATAGGGGGCTCACTGCATTCTGTTAGTGAGAACTTTGAGGAAGCGATATATTACTTCTGAAGCGGCTGCAAATTTTATTAACATCTTACATGATACCTCTGCTCAGTTTTTACCTGCATCCTGTGATTTTATTATTAATCATTTTAACAGCAAGCTTACACATGCCATTGATGCTGCTGCTCCACTCAAAACTAAACCTGTAACCGGTAAAACCAAGTCACCATGGATAAGCGAGAGCATCAAGGACCTAAAAAGGAAATGCAGGAGAGCAGAAAGAAAATGGAGAAAAACTAAATTGAATATTCACTT
>JAVQJG010168281.1:0-17500 GCA_036024015.1 Craterocephalus amniculus
AGGGAAAAGGATAAAATAATATCTTTATTAGTTTTATGTATATGTGTATACCTTCCCTCATTTATTATCTTATTCTTTTCCTCATTTATTCTTTATTGTGGCACTCCTATCATTCCATATTAAACATCTGAGTAAAAACATCGCATGGCTAACACTCCCTTCACCGATTCAGCGCTGTTGTGAGTGTGTTGTCTGTAGAGGCTCTACTTTTATTCCATAGACTGCTCATTATACTCATGCTGTATTATATTTACTCCACAGCATCCAATGTACTTTTCTGTAGCAGTGCCGGTGCAGCAAGAGGCCGTTCTTGAGCACAGATCATTTCAGTACAGCAAAAATAAATAAATAAATAAAACAACTGCGCTGATAGCGAGCATAAAGTGTCGCTGGTTGGCATTAATACACAGGATTAATGCAGCTTAATGGGAAACTTAAAGGCGCTAATACATTTCTATACAGCAGAGCTGCCCAGTATCCCAGAAGTGATGTTCATGGGATGTTCATTTGGTTTAAAAGAAAGACTTAATGTCTGCTTTGATTGTTTGTGTTGGAAATGGCTTCGGTAATGGCGGAGGAGCAGCAACTACCTCACACACAGGTGGAGAACACAACTTTGATTTCTTTTGAAATATTTCCCCAAGAGCAGCAGTATACTGTATATACTGTCATAAAAAACAACCCAAAATCTTGTATTTGAAAACTGATTTTAGGGGCATGAAAGATACTCTACATCCGATTTGGTTGGAGAATGTTATCTGTGGTTATCTTGTTCCATCCATGTGAAACCACATGGTTGTCCATCTGCTGGTGTCCTTACATCCTCATTTTTCTAATTGTGATTTTCTAACAGGGAAACACACTCAGCAACCCACACATTCTGCTCTAACGCTATATTCTACCCCATGGTTAGCTGCCTGTTTTTTGTTTTTTTTTCCAAGTTTGTCTCTCTTCTTTTTGCCCTGGCTGTGTTCTCGCTACCTCCTTCTCAACATCTCACACATGCATAATGTACGTCTCACACACATATACACACAGCACGCGTAAATTGTTTTCTCTCTAGAAGGCAGCATGGCTCTGTGCCAGCTCTCATTATCACCGATATCTGTATACCCCCACCACCCCACACACCCCCCCAGCTCCTTCCTCCTTCAGCTGCACACTCTCTGCTTCATCTACACCCCCCCCCCCCTTTCTTTCCTCCCAACCACCACCTTCCCACCCACACACACAAACGCACACACATCAGCCATACCACTCATGTTGTGCATTCACACGTCTCTTAAAGACAGGCAGCCTGGCTGGTTACACGCTGGTTACATATGTTGCGCGCCTGCTGTCTTTGTCTGAGAAGTTGTTCGTTTGTGGCTGAACACAAGCCTACGTGAGCCCAATAACAATAAGGAGTGGACCCTTCGCAGCGGGTAGGGGGGGTTTACCGGCGGCTGGAGAAGCGGAGGCATGGGGGAAGGAAGGTGGTGGTGAGGGAAGTTTATAGAATAAGCAACACTGACCTCTAGTGGTCAACCTGTGGAGCACGCCTTGCTTCTTCCGGCTGGTCAGAAATGTTCTTTTTAATCTGTAAGATTGGATTGCAAAAAAGAATAAAAGCTTCACTGCAGGTTGACACTGAAATTTTATTAAGTTATATATTGAGAAATTTGGAGATATGTACGTTTGATCAATCTTCGACCCGTGGCAGGAATGATTTTGCTTTGCTAATGCTAATCCCAGCTCTAAATCTTGCGAAAGACAAGTATTGGCCCTGAATCCACAACCTGTTAAATAATTCTTTCTGTTCAGTTAGCTCGCAGATGGCAATATTTACTCACAAGAACACCAAATGTGTATCAATCTGCTACAGAAAATAATTCCTAACAAATAACAAATGCTCTGTTTACTCTGAGAATTACTGGGAAATGGGACAGCATGCTGTTGGGTTTGGTCTTTTCAATCTGCCATTGAAAAATGTTGTGAATTCAGTCTGCCACAACTCCACAACTCAAGGGCCAAACTGGACCATACTGTGTTCTGTAGACATCTGACAAATTCTGAAATACAGAAAGGCCTGTCTTACAAAAAAAACCTTTTGTCAAACAAACTTTTTAATCTGTCTTTGACTTCTCATCCACTTACAAACAGTATTTCTTAGTCATTTAGCCATTTTAGGTCTATGTATCTGTGCATTTTGTGTCCTCATTACCAGGCCAGAGTCAATTTCACACCCTTCTACCCCTAATTGAAATAATAATAATGCATTTAAAACAGTTTTAATGGTCAGCACTTTAGATTTACCAAATTTGTTTAAAGAGAAATGGCAAAAAAGAAATGCTACATTTATTTTACACATGATAATACAAAAAACAAAACAAAAAGAAACGTCAGAACGTAACAGTAGAACTGTTTGTCTGCTTTGAGGGACACCCATGTCACACTAAATTCCCACTTGTTGTTTTGGAGCCATGCAGAGCAAATATTACCCCCCACACCCCCTCACGCAACATGCTCCTCTCAGCTAATCTCTGTGAAAATATGCTAATGACACCACTCAGTGAATCATGGGCGTAGGGAGGCATTCGGCGTCGCATTGGTCCATTTAAATCCTCGCGGCTCAGCTAGTTCAAAAGCTAACTCTTAACGAGATGAGTAGACAAGTAGACAGTATTAATTTGCTCACAATTAGCACTCCCCCAGCCTCAGACTAGCCACCAGCTGTTAGCGTTCGAGGGGTTTTCTACAGGAGGGAAGTAGGAGGGGGGACCTAAAAATTGGCCAGAGGTAGGTTGACAGGCCTCCTCGCAGGAACAGATGGTGAATGCAAGCCTTGTTGGCAATCTCTACATTTTTAGCTAATGACTTAATTAGCTATGCAAATTGACAAATCAGTGCGGATATTGTCATTTAGTAGAAAAGCTCACCTAAATTAATTAGCCTGATTAAGGCGTAGTGGGGTTAGAAGTGGTCGCTGGGGGGGTTGGAAGATGGTTTGAGCTGCTTCTTATCGGTGATTCCTATCAAAGTGTCGGTGCCGAGTTTTGGGTGAAGAGTTTGGATTGTACCCGGCTGCATAGTTCTGTTTGTGAGCGTCAAAAGTTTGTGTTTATCGTGAGCGACGCATGCAGGGTTTATCTGCATTTAAGTGCTTTCGTTTGTTTTGTTTTCTAGTTTGCGCGATTATGTGCGAAGACGTGATTGTACAGTAGTCTTATCTGGGCTCGTGAGCCCGTGCATGTGCCTGTTTTTGTGTGTTTGTGGCAAGAGGAGCTGGCTGTGGAGGGCGAGATCTCCAGAGCCAGGCAGCGTTGACACACATGGCCAGTGAAGCGTGTGCTCCATTTAACTGAACATCTTCATCCCAGGTTAGGATGGGTGGCGCTGACGCTCTCCAAGAAAAAGAAAAAAAGAGGAGACACAAAGACTCACAAAGAAGTATAGCCATGATTCAGAGCTCATTGATTGGAATTTTAATCTACAAATAACACGCCGGAGATCATTTCTGTAGCGGAATATAAAAATGTGATCTAACACAGATACTTTAAGGAGGTAACCTTCACTATCAGGATTCTTCTAATCGCACAAGTCACAGGTATCAGTAGATAATGGATAAATCTCTCCTTCGCTTTCATGACCCGCTGTGAGAGGGCCATCTCTGTGAAATATGTCTTACATGATGAGTATTGATTGGGGTGAGTACAGAGCAGTGGGGGAGTCCTCTCAGTACAGGAAGGTTTCATTTGCACCGTGCGTACGGGTTCACTGGAAAGAGACGCATTTGTCCTATACACACTGAAACACACACACATGCTTTCAATCCACTGCAAGCAGGGGGTCTGCATAGAAGCAGGAAAATACAAACCTCCCATTATAAAGTCCAATGGGTGCTCCTCCTCCAGATGGAATACATGATATGACTCTAAAAGTCCTGTGAAGAGTCTAAGAGAAGTCTTTGTCTTTGTGACCTTTTAGTGTTTTAGTATGAATGATGATGAAATTCTTATCAAGGGAGAGGCAACATACATAATCATTTATTTGAAGTAATGCAAATGTTATTATGAGGTTACGTCGGGTGCATCAGTGTTCATTTGATATTCAGGGCTGAGAATTAGATAAAACAGGTGTGCATTCATTTTGGCCTATAAATGCTGAATCACCCTGATTCGTGTTGCCGCTCCTGCATGCGCAAACTCCAACACGCGTCACAGCTGCGCGTGTGAAAAATGAATTATATTTGAGGATGAGATTTCAGAAGCTTCAAAGTAATTGGAAATTGGGGAGTGATTACAAAAAAACAAAAAATTCTCTTGGTTCAAAACGTATGTGAATAAAATTGACTGCGACCAACTTCCACGGTTGTGAAGACAGTTTGAACATTTGTGTTTATTCTGTTGTTTCTCTCCGTCTCCTTTATCCTACAGGATGTGATGGTCGTGGGCGAGCCCACCCTAATGGGCGGCGAGTTTGGGGACGAGGATGAGCGTCTCATCACCCGTCTGGAGAACACACAGTACGACGCCACAAACGGTTTGGACGACGAGGATGACTTCAACAGCTCCCCAGCTCTGGGAAACAACGCCCCCTGGAGCAGCAAACCCCCTGCCACCCAGGATAGCAAGCCCGAGAGCACGGCGCCCCAACCCTCCCAGTAGAAAAAACAAAAAAAAACAAATAAAAAGAAGATGAAGAAAAACAACAGATCCTTGCCTCCATGTGGACTGGACTTTTAAACCCCCTCTATCTACCCACCCACCCATTTCCCTGAGGGGCAGTGCTTCTACGCCTCATAATGTACTGAATCAGAATCCTCATCTGCAAACTCACCGTCGGCATGCCCAGCCAAACCACGTCTGTCTGGGATATTTTCCTCTTTTCTGAATCACTGTAACATCTAAGAGAACACTGAGAGCGGGCTGCACTGCTCAGCAATATCCACAGACAAGAAATGCATACGACGCGTATGCTGCTGTAATGTAAAAATAACAATGCAGGCGGGGGCTATTTTGCTTTCTTTTGGTTTTTTATTTTTTTATTTTCCCCCAATCCTTTCCAAGAATGCAGTGGGAGAAAATTCTGATCCAATTTTTTTTTCTCTTTGGACCTTCAGATACAAACAGCTCTTCTGGTGGGATACCACAGCTGTGATTGGTTGACCTGCAGGTCACAAGTCATCTCGCTGACAGTAGACAGTGGGAAGGAAAGACGAAGAGTAAAAACAACAAACAAATGTCTCCGAAATAGAAAGCTCATGAAGGAAAAGGTGGTTTTTTAACAGCCAGCAGAGCCCATGGAAGCATCTCACCACATTGGAGACAAATGAAACATTGTTTGAGGCGATTGCATTTTTATTGGAAATTCAGTCGGCTGTTGGGTTTGTTTCTGCTCTTGTTGTTTATTTTCAATTTCTAATTAAGAGGAAATAAACTTTCTCTACCGATTATAGATGCTTTTCGAACGAGGGAAAATGGTGTCTTAGGATTGTTTTCCACATTACTGTGGTGGTCACAGATTGTGATTTCATTCAAACCAGTTTGATTGTGTTCGTCCTTTGCAGTCATATTGTAATTTTTGCTGATCAATATGTAAACTTTGCCGACATGCGTTGATGCTTGTTTTGTTTTTGTTTTGTTTTTTTCTTTCTTTACTCTCCTGGACTTCTTTCCCTTTAACGACCTACTCCCAAACTGAATCTAAAGCCGTTTCCTGCATGATTTTATAGGAATTTTATTTTGTTTGATATATGTGCTTTTTAAAACACATCAATCGAATTCTCTTTTTGTATTCATCAGTTTGGGAACACTGTAACAAGGTTTGTAGCTCTGTAAATAGAAGTGGAATCTATTTTGTCCACTGTAAATCAGCCACTGAAAGCAGTTTGGATATGGCAGCTGTTTTGTTTTGTACCAGAGGTAAGATTTCTGTTGGGTGGTTTGGATGGAAACTGGTTTGCCTCTTTTAGAACCAAACTTTTAATGTTCCCTGCCCTCTTTAGCTTCTGCAGAACCAAAGTCATAAACATAATAAACAGCCACACGTTCAAACGATCATTTTTATTGAGCATTCTGTGATAAAATTATGGGAATAGATAGAATTTACATTTCAAAAATTAAGATAAAAATCCCATCCACCCCACAGAAATGTTTTAAGATCCCAGTGTTTGTGTTCACAAATGTTCTTCAGTCTTTAATTGACCAGATGCTCCAGTGTATCCCTAAACTCTTTTGTTGAACTTTTGTTTGAAAATGGGCAAGAAGACAATGACATATCTTTATACAATTGGAACTAATGGTTATTTATTTGTGCATTTGTAAGGAAGCTAACACATTTTTAAATATGTTTGAACGTAGTATTATTAGACACCATTTGTACATTATATAGCAGAGATGTTCAGTGTCATATCTGATGTCTGGTATGTATGCTTTACCATTATGTGTGCCAATAAACCGTGCTTACAAATAAGCTGAATTTGACTTGGTTACACGCATTATGTGTGTGAGTGAGTGTGTGTTGTCCACTGTTTTTTGTGTCTGTTTGTTGGGACATATTACCTTTTATTAACCTATTAACTCCAAGTTATTAAAAAAAATCTAAATTGAAATGACCAAAGTGTCTCTTCCATAAATCTGTTAAGAAGCTTCAGTTTTATAGCATATTATTTGAAACAGATGATGAAGTTGCCCAGTTAAAATTGTGGAAAGTCAGATTCAGATTTTTCTGAAGCGCGAAAGGTTTTTTTTTCACCTTTTACGTGGAATAACATACTGGTACAGTATTTGTGATCAATTTCAGGAAAATCTGGCTGCAGTTAAATCCCCAGTTGCTAATTTATATTGACATAATCCTTATTAATTCTGAGGGAAAGTGCATTTCTAGATTATTACATTTCTCCCCGTCAGTTTTTTATTTGTTTCAGTAAAAGGCAAAGTATATGTATATTTGTTCACATTCCCTGTGTCTATAAGAGGATTTAAAGGTTAAAAAACATAATTTTTAAAGTTCTTACTATATTTGCGGTAACACTTAATGATTATTCTTGTAAAATATGCTGAATAAGAGATGGTCTAGTAGGCTGATGGATAGTAACACCTTTAACAACTGGACATGCTAAAAAAAAAATCAGAGCATGTTTTCATGGATAAGGTCACTTCCTTGATTAAGTTAGATTCTGTAGATTGTAAGTTCAATTTTATATGCTTAGTTTGTCTTAAAATATTAACTTTTCATGTAATACCTGAGCAGCATGAATAAGTAAGATGAATAAAATCTGAAGCACTGTTAAACACATACAAACACACAACTCAATGGGAGTAAGAGGCCTCAGCACTGTTGTTGGGTAGACTTTAAATCCAAGGCGATATGATGGAACTCTGGCGACACCATGTGATATCCCTTTCTTACTGCAATTACATACCCCCCAAGCATTGCTTTAATGTTGAAAAAATTATTTCCATTATCATAAGAAAAAATAGTTTAAAAATATTTGTTTATATCAATGGTTTAATGAGGGACATGAGAATTCTAAATGTTCTTGTACATTTAAAAACTATTCAATTATAAACTATTTTATGTAGAATAATTATTGCATATTAAATATAACAATAGTATTTTCACAAATTAAAATTGTAGGATTTTTTTTCTTTTGTGATAAACTGTTGAATCCACATACATACATATGTACATTCATTTTACAGTCTATGGTACATATACATACACGTCCATGGATGCCTCTCCTCATTGGACTGTGACCTTTGTTTTTCTTCCTACGCGATGACGTCTCACGCAGGCGTGGACCAAAGTAAAGATGGCGGACATGTCGGGGACCGAGCTCTCAAAAGAGAAAGAAGCCGAAATTGGGCTGAAGAAAAGATTTAAAAGACCATGGGATGATTTGCATCGGTCGCATAAGATTGGAATAACTCCCGACTCGCCAGAGACGCTGGGATTTTACGACATAACCGCTGTCAGGAGAGAGGCGCGGGATCTCTCAGCAGGTAACCGTTGGGTCTCCCCACTTGACATTAACCTACAGCTAGTCGTCTTCCCGGTTTTAAACTATGTATCCTTACCTCTGCCCTCGACTTTGTCACGTTATTTCTCCCCCAAGAGAAGTTGTGTTTAAGTTGAACAAGCCACTAAAATACGTTACGTGTGTGTGTTGTTTACAGTCTGAGCTTGTTTACAGTCTGTGTTAGCTTTATGAATTAGCTATAATAACGAACCGACCGCTGCAGATTACTGTAAAGCTGACACAGCTGAGTAATTCTTCGTGGCAGGTTTAGAATTTTCTCTTCTTAATCTGGTATTTTCTTACGCGAGTTCACGTTTTGCTTCACACAGGCTATTATGTGTTCTTCAAGTTTACCGACACTACATTTAGCTACAGTTTCCAGGTGTTTGCCCACGTCAACACTTAGATGTAACATTACATATTATTCATACTTTCTTTTTATTTATAAAGTGCTTTTCATGCGGTTTGGCAACAAAGTGTTTTACATGATAAAAAGAGATTTAATACTTAAAAGCCTTCACATATTACATTTTTATAATGCTACTGTACCCTCAGATTCTGTTTGATTGGTTTACCGTACAGGATCAAATCTTTATTTATTTTTTTTAATTTTTTTCAAGAAGCCACTTTGACCAGTAGATTTAGATAAATTTAAACTTACACAATTAAAATAACTTTTTTTTCTTTTCTTTTCTCTTCTTTTTCTTTCTTGAATGGTTCTAAAATGCAAACTAACTATTGTATTCCCATACTCGTACTAAATGGACATATTGTAACATGACTAATCAAGCAGATGATAAGTGGTTTATGACAAGTGTCTGGAAAGAAGCCTATCTGTTAATGACCATCATCAGTCCTGTGTGGGTCCTGTTTATACCATGGAGCATTATACTTCACACAGCCCTTTAGATCCCTATTTTACATGCACTATCTTTATCTTGTACTGGTACATCAGATATCAAGCAAACACTGTTAAATAAATACAGACGAGTAGAAAGTGCAAATAGTAAAATCATTGCTGCTTTCGGGCTCCTGCATTAGGCCAACCTGGTTTGATTGTTGACCTTCTTTGCAATGCAAGTGTGCTTGAATGTAAAACAGTTTTACAGGTGTAGTCTGCTTCAGCCCAGTTTAAAACTAGCTTGTTTCAGTTGTATACATTTAAAACATAAACAGCAAGACTGTTGCAAATGAAGGCAGTTTAATATCGTTGATAACAAAATAACATATTTTTCCACCTCTATCCTCAGTTCATTCGGCATGACCTGTTTGATATGCTCTAATGAAGTGGAAAAAAACAAATTTAAGGCTGTTATTCATTTGCTTTCCTTGATAATATTATGACCATTTGAGAATTGTCTGATTCTTTTCATCGTCATTCTAAAGAAAATGATTGGCTGATGTTTTATGTAAGTAATCATTATTTGGAACCATAACCTCATGATGGTCAGCAAGTATAATAACAGACTGTACTCCCCTGAAGCATGATCACATTTACCTCCCCAGACTAAATATCTGAGACAACTTGAATAGGCATATTTGGCTTTTATATGGATTATTATGACATGAAACAGCGACTTTTTAGTTTCATAACTCTGAACGTTTGTCCTTTTCCACATCAATGTAACACTCCTAATATTGTAATCTCATTGTTTTGATAGCTACGTTTGTTGCATATAATGGCTTTGTGCTAACATTGTTGTCCTCCTGTTGTTCCAGATCCATCATTGACTCGCTTCATCTGTGCAGAACTCACTAGAGGTTACTTCCTGGAACACAATGAAGCAAAGTACACAGAGCGCAGGGAGAGAGTTTACACATGCATGCGTATTCCCAAGGAGCTGGAGAAGGTAACGGATAGTAACGACCCTGAACTCTTGCCCTGTTTTCTCTTTGCTGTCTTCTTTTCTTTCTCTATCTCTCTTTTTCTTTCCTTCCAGTACAACAGAGACACAAGTTATAACTTAATGTTTAGATGGGAACTGCTCCAAACTGAATCACAAATAAATCTCAAAATCCCACTAAATGTTCAACACTAACCCTCAACTGTTTTCCTGAAATAAAATGAACGCTTTCTTTTCTATTGTTTGATTTGTTTTGTGAGCTAACTAGACATGAATGTTGTAATGACAAAATATAACACAGAGCTTAAAGTATTCCAGAGCATACTTTTTTCCAGGGGAGGGCATTTGATAGCCTGATATGCTCTGATGTGGGGGATTTTCCCACTGAATTAATATACGATCGGAATGAAATGAATTAAGCATTCACTTTCAACCAACTCATTCTTAAACAATCAGAAGTTGAGCAGGGCTTGGAAACTGATTGAGTGATCCAGCTGCATCCTTGCCTGGACATAGACTGACGGAGCAGAGACCTTAATGAACAGCATGTAAACAGAAGCTACGGTACATCATTTTGATAGGCAGGATGGAGAATACTGTAACTTTGAGAAGCCTAGAGAAGCCATCCCTTTTAACAGTCTGTGTTTTCACATCAGCACACAGAAATATAAAAAGGTTACCATGTAGAATGACATGCCATTGTTTACAATGAACAACATACAGTAAAGCTGTTCAGTTTTTAAACATGCCACACAGCAGTGAAGTTGCTGGTTTGAGCCTCGTCTGAGAGACTTCTAACAGCAGTGTTTCTGTGTGGGTTTCGCATGTTTTCCTGTGTATGTATGCTGTGTATCCTGATCCTCCGGTTTCCTCCCACAGTCCAAGTCATGCATGCTAGGTTACTGAGCTTTTGAAATAATCCTCAGGAGTGAGTGGAGCATGAATGTCGCTCTGTGTTGGCCCTGCCATAGATTGGAGACGTGTCCAGGGTGTACCCTGCCTCTCTTCAGCTCAGGGCTGTACAGTGCGACCATAGACTGTAAAATGAATGGACAAACCCTAAAACCACGTGACCCATAGGATTCTGATGAGCTAAAGTGATGCACATTGGGCGGTTCCTTCCTTCAAACGACCACCATCTTGGCACCATCACGAGTGCTTGCAGGAAAGGCCAAAAATGGCCTGGCTGAGAGCGTGGGGGGGATGAATGACACCCATCAAATTCTGGGATACAAGCTAAGAAAGCTAACCCGGAGGGAGCAAGAGCCGACCAGCTAACGGAGGAAGGCGGGTTAAAGATACGAAGCACTGTTAGTGGCTAAAATCCGTGGTTGTGCTATGCGAGTCCCCGTTTTCCCGGATATCAGGCACCTGTCAATCAAAAGGACACACCTATAATTAGTGAGGAATTTTAGGATTAAATAACATCTAAACAGAGGAGATGTTATTTAATGCACTCCACCCACAGTTGTCATGAAGGTAAACCTGACATTTTAATCCTAAATTGTTTTTTTGAACCAGGCTGTAAGCATGTTTATTTCTGCTGTAAAGTTGGCGCCAATGGGAAATTGCTCTGTTTTGCAAAGCACAAGGCTACACAAGGCTAGTTAGTGGTCTAAGGAATATTTTTAAACACTAGAATCACCAAAATTTTGACACCCATTGTTTTTAAAAAAAGTGATGGAAGTTGGTATACACATGTGTACTTAGTTTGGAACAGGTCTGATACCTAGACCACAAAATATTTACAATCCTGCCTTTGAATTACAACTGTAGTTATAAATATGAAGGTATGCTAAATCGAGTAGCAATATAGCCATCAGTGGGCAGCTTGGAGATTAGTTAACATTTAATGACTGAACTTGTATTAAAAATGTGAAGTGTGCCATCCTTGATGAGACACAGTTAAAACGAGGACATGGGGTCCCATCTAGATTTTTGCCACCCGACGTGGCGCAACGAACAAAATGATTTATGTAACAATGTGATTTGTGGAAATGCATATAAGGCCTATTGTTATTTTTTTACAAGGTTCTGTATAAAATTATTACATAAAGACTGAGCTACCTACAGAGTTGGTTTTAGCTACCTACTGACATGTCTTTATCATTTTAAACAGCTTTGCTTAATCTGTCTGTCAGGTGCCAATATGGAAGATAATTTGCTCAGAAACAGAATTACTTGTTATTTGAAAAATGGAAATAATTTTAAATACAATTTTTAATGTTAAAGTTAGGAATCCCAGAGTGAAAAAATTACAGCTTTGTCTTTCAGCTTAAGTGCCCACCCGACTTCAAAAAAATGGGAAAATATTTAGTTAAACTCCTGATAATATAATTGTAAGTATGGCAAGTAACCAGGTAGGGTTGTAGTCATAAAACATGTCAAAAAGAAGGACTTTCTAAAAAATGTACAGACCATTTATTTATCAATACAAATGGAAAGATACATGATAAAAACAGATTTAATACATAAAAGCCTTCACATATTACATTTTTATAATGCTACTGTACCCTCCAGATTCTGTTTGATTGGTTTACCTTACAGGATCAAATCAATGGTGTTTTTTAATATTATTTTTACAGCACAATTAAAACGTATGAATATAACAAAATAAATACAATATCTATTATTATGTGAATAAATCTTAAAACCTTCACGGTATAGGTAGGATAAAACTTGAAAAGAGCTTTTTCCAAAGTGAAATTTCTGTTTTTTTTTCTTTTTTGTGTTTTGTGTTATTTCAAATTACCCTCACTTTCTGAACAAGGATTTCACTTTTCTTTTTTTATATTTTGGGACTATTTTCTTATTCTTTTTGTAAGCCATCTGGTGTCACTGTTGACACATAAAATATTTGTGAATCTTTACTGCAATAGCTGCCTTTTTCACTTCATCATTGAATTATTTAATTATCTCCACTCTATACGAATATTTCTTGTTTGAATATTTAATGAATGATAATCTTTTTTTTTCAAGCACACAGCCTGATGAGATTGCCTTCTGTATTTGAATGTAGAGAGGTCTTATTTAACAATGTTCTAAGTTGAAGGGGCACACCTTGAGCAGCAATGTCTCTTAATGGGTCTGGACTAACATAGGCCTTTGGGGAGATGGAGGAATTAAAAGGCCTCTGTTATTAAGCAGGGTAGCCAGCTTCAGGTACCCGACAAGACCCTGTCAAAGGTCAGAATCCACCAATGAGGGTCTGTCCTCCATTCAGCCAATACTCTGTCCCTCCATGTTTTTCTATTTTTAAAGTGAAGAAAAAAAGACAACTTGAATGTACTTTTGTAAAATATGCTTCATAAAATGGCAAAGCAATGGTTTGTCATATTTGGGGAAAGTGTTTATAGTATGAGTCTGTTGCACAACTTTGTCTATACCAGGCCTGAACCTGACACTGGCTTTTTGTTCCTTTTGCCTCTCCTCTACTTTTAATTGTCCCTT
The DNA here is from genome assembly GCA_036024015.1 of Craterocephalus amniculus. Classification (NCBI taxonomy): domain Eukaryota; kingdom Metazoa; phylum Chordata; class Actinopteri; order Atheriniformes; family Atherinidae; genus Craterocephalus; species Craterocephalus amniculus. Next base: position 13,297 of record JAVQJG010168281.1, read on the forward strand.
TTTAACTTGTGTGATGTTAAAACAGGCAGCTCAGTCCTATGTTAATGTTTGCTCTTACACATCGAGTTGGCATCATGGAAGCTGGGTTATGAGTATTGCTGGTTACAATGATGAGTTTGTGCAAGTTTTAGTTCCTTTGTATTCACAACTGCATTTGTTGTTTTTTTTCTAGCTGATGATCTTTGGCTTCTTCCTGTGTGCGGATGCCTTCCTGTATGTGTTCACTCTGCTGCCCCTTAGGGTGCTGCTGGCCCTTCTGCGCCTCCTCACGCTGCCATGCTGTGGCTTCAGGTCAGCTTGCACACACACGCTCATGATACATTCTCTGTTAAATGAAAAAGTCAGAATCTGTTAATTGAAAAGTTGTTGTTAGGCTGAATGAAATGTTAGTACCAAACTGAACCCTTAGGTTTGTTAAGCTACTAAAAGTTTTATACTGTATTCTGCATAACTAACATATTGAGGACAAATTAATATGATCCTTGAATTTACCGTCATATTCTTCAGTTTTTCATTATATGAGCATGATTTTTACCTTTGTTTAATAAAATGTTTACCATCCCACTTTGCAAATCTATTTCAGTTGTTTATGTTTCTACTAAGATAAGTTTTAGACTCTAACATTGGTTGTTAATTCCTTTACTTAACCAGCCTTGTGTTAAAACCTCTTGTCAAATTGTCTCTACTTCTCCTGAAACATGGTCACTTATTTTGAAAGAAAGGAACAAAAAACATTAGTCTGTGCTTGTTGTTTTTAAAATCTTATTTATTACTCCATAAGTGGAATATGGAGAGTGTCCTTAAAAGTCTGTTTGGAAGACATATACTGTACAGAGGGATTTGTATTAAAATGTAAGGTTTGATTTACTGAAGTTTGACTTCTTATGTTGTTCTTTTATTTCTGCTTGATTTAAATCTATAGACCTACTCAGGGGTAAAATAATTTTCTACAAATATTTGGTAAATCTAAATGTAAATTTGAACAGGTTTCCAGGTTTCCTGTCTTCATCCTGACAACAAGGACATCTAAAAAGAAAAAAGTTAGGAATATTGTATTTCAAAGGTTCAAATTGCACAGACTTTCTTGCATTTCAGAGCATTTCATTGATAGTTATTGCAGAAAATAATCCAGTAAATCTACCGACACGCATATTGTGTACTGTAACATCTTCTGAGGTTGCTCCGTGTGGTTTCCCGCCCACTTCGCAATCTGCCTGACTCTTCCCTTACCTTCCTCCCCCTGCAGGGTGCACACATGCCCATACTGCAGAAGAAGCAGGTATGCTCCCATAAGCCCATCTAGGATTTGAAAAACATTATCATTACGTCAAAGTGCCCACCCCCCAACCCCCACCATTTCACCAGTCTCCATTCACTCCCATCTCGTCTGTTATTATTCAGCTAGGCAACACACATGATGTTCCCGTCTCCAAGGCAAAACAGTCATTTGTTCCCACCTGAGTTTTATTTTCACATCACTCCGAGGAAGAGTTGCTGATCATGCTAGGTCTTTCTCATCGCCATTTAGTTTGTCAGTGATATGCTGTAGCTGCACAGGCTTAAGCTGGAGGCTGGCTACTGCACAGCTCTATGGATCAGTCCGTGGGGGCTGAAAAATAGTTATTCAATGCACCTTTCCTGTTCATACACCCCCAGCTGCTCTACAGAGGCAAAGTACCTGTTTGCAACCCACAAGCCAGCTTCTCTAATAAGGCTTTGAATCAGTGGCTGAGATTTTGCGCCTTTTTTTTTCTAGCTCTGGCTTTTAAGCTGGGTATTTGATCCTGATAAGGTGTGAACTGGGAATAGTTATTGCTACTTGGAATGCAGCACACAGCAGATTGCACTCACACATAATATTCCTGTATGTCATGGTGATAGTGAGAGCTGCTTTGGTGAGACCTGACCACCAGCCACAGCAACTTTGGATCCAGTGAGCTGTGTTCAGAACAAAATGCTGTATGACAGAGCAATCTGTTTTCTTTTCAAACAAAGGTTTAACATTCCTTTGTGTTGTAGGAACCGAGGTACACTAGTGATTTCTATCTTTTATGATCTATATTTTCAGAAGAAACTGATCAGAAGTAAGAAATTACTTTCATTTACAATCACAGACTGGTCTAACTGTTATACAATATTGATGTACACAACCGGTCTAATTTGGCAAAATTGACAATTAGAAAAGTGTGTCTAAACATTTGTTTTATGCAATTTCTCCCTTCTTTATTTCTGGAAAAGCAGATTGACTTAAATATTGAATTGAACATCCTTTATTGTGATTGTACTCATGTTACAATGATATTATGCAGGTTCCCCCCAGTGTGATAGAAAATCAGTGAAATTAATCATATTGTACAAGTGCAATACAAGATAAAACAAGAAAGAAAAAGACAGAATAACAATAAAAGTAAAAAAGAATAAATATTTTAAATGTTTAAAAGTTCCTGCATCTGCCCATGGATGCCATGAAAATGATTTATTAAGGAGTCTTGTTACCCAGGTGTAAAAAGATAAAAACAAGACAGAATTTGATGGAGTGCATTTGCAAATTGAATAAATCTAAAAATGCACATGAAGTGGGAGGAAAATGTTATTGTAAAACAAGAACTGCATGCAAAATTCAAAGCCTCAGTAGAATTATTCAACAAATTCTCTTGTATGTTTCTGAATTTACAAATGTCCACTGGATGGAGCCATAGCCTCAGAAAATCCAACCTTGACACATCTTCATTACAAATTTCTTTTTTTTTTTTTGCATAATTTAATTTGGATCTAGCCAGTTTTGATATGAATAACTATGAAAGAAAACAAAAGTTAGTGGCTTATGGAAGTTCAGTGTGAATACTATCAGTTTTTATATCATGAAGTGAAAAGGCCAGATGTTCATCTCATATATTCCCTTCACTGCTTTATGTTCAGTTGTGCACTGATGCAGAAGGCATTTAGACACAGGATTAAGCTGATTTATCTTCTAAATATGGGCCCTTTTTACTGTCACAGCCTGGAGTTGGCTGGAGTACTAGGTCATAATTTAACCTCCTCAGTCTGACATTTTTTCTTTTATTTTTAAACTAACCAACTGCGACTGAAGTAATGAAGGTAATTGTTTTCAGTTGTTAATAGCTGTCATGTGGGGTGTTGTGGTGAGGGTTTAAGGTATTGTGATTTGTATCGATTGTAGTAGAAAGTTGTACAATAGTGTTTGTAAAATTATTTTCAGCCTATGAAATGTGAAGAGCAAGTTTTGTGATAAAGAATAGCTTTTTGCAGTAGTCAGTAGCAGGACAATAAAGTTTCTGTTGTGTATTAAGAAGGTCTGCATCTGCCTTAAGAAGCGACTTATTCTTTGGGAAATTAGTGACTTTAATTTTTAAAATTAAACGGCATTTTATTACAGTCATTGGGCATGGTTGCACTCATATCAAGCAGCCACACAGTTGACATGGAAAATACGCAGGAACTGTTAGAATTAAGCACTCTGCAGCTGCTCCAAGTTGTCCGTGTCATATTAGGAACTAAATAATGCGTCCTATGGATTTGTCAGCTCTTCTCAGAATGTGGTCCAAAGCTGCCACTTCCACAGCTATTAATAATGAAAGCTTCACATGTTTGGCCTCCCTTATTTCCATTAAAATAAATGCTTTGCTGTTGCTATAGTCCATGACATGGGATGGATGTATGTTTGCCGTTATAAGAATTTCTGTACAAAATGTTTATTCATTTTCATAGCTAGAACATTTGCCTAACTCTTGTTGGTACACTGTTTGGATAGATAGGAACAATGTTGTAGTTGAAAACAGAGAAGCACATTTATAAAGATAGAGGGGATATTTAGAAGATAAATCTGAATAAGATAAATATGGTAAAAGGTAGATAATATCTTTAATATTTCATGTTATATTTCCTGTGTTATCACCTTTTGTTACCTTTTTCTGTTATTTCTCATTTTGAACATAAATTACTATTATTTTTTCTATGTGTGCTCACCTGTCTCTCTCATGGGATAAGAATCAGTTCTTTAGTAGCTTGAATAACAAGCAGTAATATGTGGTTCTGTGCTGCTGGAAATCTGCTATTTTTTCTACTCAACTCACCCAGTTTTTCTGGCCTCTGTGCCAGAGAGGCACAGCATTAATAATGTCGAGCGTCGGGAATAATGTGTGCATGTGATGGTGCTGCAAATGCTCATTAATGCATTCATGTT
>JAVQJG010168281.1:22500-42458 GCA_036024015.1 Craterocephalus amniculus
TTCACAAATCACAATTAGTTTACTGATCCACCATGTTGGAGTGGTGGAGCCTGCACTGCTTTTCTTTCTGTTGGAGAATAGAAACAAACCTCTCCACACTGAACACCTTTCATTCCATATGTGCTGATCAATGAATAATGAATATGTTGCTGTCATGTTTTGAACTTAGCAACAGGCTTTTCCACCTCCTCAGATATTTTATAAGCTGCATGATTATTCCAGCCTTTTGAAAGCATAATTATCAGAGTAGCTGAAGCCCAAATTGTAACCTCGTCTACGTAGAAATCCAGAGAAAACTTGTGCATGTGTTGTGGTAAGTCTAACCTTGCTTATGGTTCTTTCTGCAAACTACACTTAAATATATATCTTTTCCTCTCTCAGAACACCTGTGGGTGTTGTTCCCTGACGTCTTCATGGTCGTCACCTCTGAAGTAGCAGTTGATATCATTAAACACGCTTTCATAACCAAGTTCAACGACATCCCTGCAGATGTAAGATCCCAACTTGCTGCACATGAATTCATTATAAACCATGAGCACATGTAAACTGTAGCTCTGTCTTTCAGGTATACAGTGAATACAGAGCCAGCCTGGCCTTTGATCTTGTCAGCAGTCGACAGAAGAATGTAAGTTACTGTCTTTTTTTTTTTTTTTCTCCTTTAAACCATCATCATTTTATTAGAACATCACTAAGCCCACACAGCTTATTTATTCAGTTTTAGAGTGCAGTCATTTATGGTTGTTTGTCCCTGTGTAGGCTTACACAGACTACAGTGACTCAGTAGCCCGGAGGATGGGCTTCATCCCTCTGCCGTTAGCTGTTCTGGTAAGTAACTTAAATGCAAGAAGACTTACCAGAAATGCTGAATTATTTTATTCAAGCCAAATAAACAATTACATAATAAAGTTTTTTGGTGAGTTGATCACAATTGTTCTGTTTTTCCTCTTTAATTCGACAGCTAATCCGGGTGGTAATGAGTTCAGTGAAGGTGCAGGGAGCTCTATCTTACACATGTGTGTTCATCTTTTACCTTGGGTAAGCCTGTAGCTTTGTATCATTAATGTTTTAGTGCAATTATATCACAGATAACCTTTCCAGCCTCTATACTGAGAGCTCTTAAACTTCATAGATCAGGATTCACTTTACATTAAAATAGCATTTTATAAATGTTGCGAGTATTTTAATCTGTCCGTGATGAGGAGATGATAAGCTTGTCAGCTGAGAAAACAACAATATTTCATAGTTCCCTTGAAATCATGTTCATTTATGTAGGCAATGACATTCAAATTAAGACTATCTTACATAAGCACTGTGTCCTCCTATTCTCCTTGTGTTGTGCTGGTGATGGCAACATTCAGTCTATTTTGTGGGATTCCACTGGGCTTATACCATCAAAGAATTCTCCTCAGGGTGAAGAACACAGTGTTGTCATCACTTGTGCCATCTCTGGCCTTCCCTATCTGCTGATTTAAAAATAGCTCTGGCTTGAATGTACCCCTATGCATTGGCAAAAATTCAGCTGACAGTCTCAGCTCTGAACTCTCTGTCTCTGTGAGCTGTGCTCCACAGACCCAAATGTGTCCATTTCCCACTCATCCCAGTGTCAGGGTGATGCCATTAAAAAAAGGAAAAACGAAACGGGGATGGATCAGCCTGAAGTGATGAAGACCCAGACAATGAGGCAAAAGTCATGTTATATGAAGGCAATAATATTGATACTGTCATGGCAATCTGCACTATTTACTATGAGACTTAAAACTATTTAGAAGTTGCAGATGCACAGATCACGTCTATCATCCTGCTGTAGCATCAGCACGGCTTTGCCTCACAAACTGCAACACTGTCTGCGTTTTTTTGTTTTTTTTCCCCAATTCACATCCTTTCAGAAGTCTGTTATATCTTTGAAACATTTGTCCCAACAAGCTCCCATATGTTGTAGCTAAATCCAGCATGGATCCATCTATGCGTATTGAGGAGGAAAAGTGCCACAAATAATTAATTGTGGCACTTTCACTCCCCCAAATAAGCGTACCAGCCTTTCCACAAAAGCTACTTCCACATTATCTGATCCAGGACATCGAAAACAAAATCCTGTGCGCTCAGAATGAAATGCGGTAAAGTTATATTTTTTCTTCTGTTCTTTAAATGGGATTTTTCAGTGTTACGAAAAGTCATGCACCAGCAAAGCTTCAGGATTTTATTTGACACCCCCCTCTCAGATGTTATTTATCCATGCATTAACTGCTGAGAGCTCTTTTGGCAGCGTGACAAGGGAACTTGAAGGGCATGGCAGCTGGTCAAAATGCTATAGCCCATCATCGTAAAACCACAGTTATTATACTTTTGCCTGGACCCCAAGAGAGGAAATTAAACCTATTATTTAAAAGTAAGGAATTATGAAAAATATTAAATGACAGTATTCAGTCATTGTTACAAATAAAAGTTGGGATGGTCTGCTACAAAGATTGTCACATTTGAACATAATTTTGCAACATTGTGAAGTGGATAAACTTTGCTTGGTAGTTTCAATACATACATCTTGCTAGTTTTCCCCTCCCTCTATGTTGTGCTTCCATTTTTGCCTCTCTGCAAGGGAGGCAGGTAACCATAGCAACTGTCAAGGTGCCAGTGATTGACACTGATTGGAGTCAATGACCCTCTGGTTCAAACCGTTTGTTTTCATTCATACATGGTGGATTTTAAAAATTGCATCTGGGGGGTCCAACATTTGTCTAATGTGTGAACATTTCTGAATAGTTAAGAGCTGCAAATACCTTTTTTTCTAAAAAAAAATTTATCTAGAAGAACTCATTCTAACTCTACAAAAGATGGTAAAAGGACATTGTTCATTCATTGCTTCACTCCTGTCCCCTCTTTCTGCAGGCTAGTAACACTAAAAGTGTTAAACAGTATTGTGCTACTGGGGAAGTCATGTGTTTATGTAAAGAGAGCTAACATGGAGGACAAACTGTTTGAGAAACCCTCAACTGCTCCATCCACTTCTGCGAAGAGCCCCAGCAAGGTTGAACCAGTTAGATGTACCACACCTTCAGGTAAACTGTACCCAATTACGTTCTTATGTTTTTCTTATGAGTGATGAGTTAATGAGGGGTTTTGAGTTTATGAGTGAAAATATGAGGTGCAATGCTCATTTGAACAGTTTGCATGTGGAGTATGTCACCAACCACCATGATTATGACACCATAATTACATAATCAGTAGATACCTGTTGGAAGAGAGCACAGATCAACCTTATTTCAAGGTTCAGTGTTCCCCATCAGTTTATGTAAGTAATTATCCTCCTTCATTTTCAATGATTGTCACATTTCAAGATTGAAATGTTAAATCCTTATCTTTCTCATAAGAATTCAGGGAGATGTTAGAAACCTCATCTGAGATCACTAACAGCACCAAAGCGATCAGATGTTAACACTAGAAGCAGTGCAGATGGAAGGTTTTACATTTTTTCCTTTCATCAGCATTATCATGTATTTCATCTGTTTTACATAAATGTTGCCATGCAAAATATCAAAGTTTAGGTAGTGTCGTGTTCATTTATTGAAATTATGAATGTGCAATATGTGATGTAAATACATGGAGTTTAGCAATAAATTGACTTATCAATAACTTTGTTTATGCCTTTAATTTCTTAGTTGGCTCCACCAAGTATTTTAAACCTGAACCAAAACCAGCTCCTCTGAACAAAAATAGTGTAGGGCTCCACAAATCTGTAGTGCATCATGCTGCCATGGAATCTTACACACATTCAGCTTGTGATGTAGAATTACAACAAAACCAGTTTAATTTAAAGTTAATATGAAATCAAAGCACAAATCAAAACATGTTCTCAATTCAGAAAACAAAGCTCATTTTCTTTGGTCTCAGCACAAGTGAGTCCTTTTACTATATAAACACCATTTGAGTTCAGCATCCCACTCTTACCTGTTTCTGAACCATGGACTTACATCGTTTTGTGCTTTCTGTTGTATAACTCACCCACAGAATTGAACTGTGCAAAGTGTGATACAGATCAGTGAGTCTGTCTTCAGAAAACAAAGAAAGTATTCTGGTGTTCCAGCTTTTCTTACAGCTCATGGCTGCTGATACAGACATGGCTATTATTATTGTTGTTGTGTGTTTTAACTAAGGTGGTGACAACTAATTTATAAACTTATAAATAATTCAGATCCAACGCTAAATTATTTAGATAGAACTCAGTTTTGTGTTTTCTCTTGGCTTTCATAGCATTTTAATGATTTGTGATGTGTAACTCCAACTCACTCTGTAAACACAATCTTTTTGCTGGTGGATTACAGTTTGATTGTGAAGCGTGTGTTTAGCTCTGTCTACAATAAGAGCTGGACTTTTGTAGTAGTCAGAGAGCCTGAAGAGAAGGAAGTGGTCTCTGTGCACGATGCTGTTTCTAATGCTGCTTTGCTCAGTTCTTTCAGATAAAATGATTTATTCTGTTTGTTTTTTTCCTCTAATGTTACTGTCCTCTGTGCTCTCAAAGTGAGAGAGATTTGCAGCATTTTAACATTGATAAAGTGTTCTGTGTTGAGATTTGCACTGTTGGATGGTTTATGTTAGTGTCTCCTTTTGAACGATTTCCATTACTTTTCCTCTGTGCTGCAGTGAAAGTGATGTTGGTCAGCCATTTTGTGGATGTGACAGGTTAAATCTCTCCTCAGTAAAGTCAGAAGAGTTTCAGTTGTGATCTTAAAGGCTGGTTTCTCATTAGCAGTCCTCCCACACCAAACCAGATTTTTGTTCTTTCCCTACATCATTCCAAATCCTGGTCTTCACTTTTCTTTTCTGGCACTCTTCACCTGGATGAGGGATGGAGGCTGCTGCAGGATTGAGAGTGTTACCATATATTGGCTAGATATATTAATAAATGGACAAAGCAACGAAGTTTACTCCTCTGAACGATTTGGCGATCAGCGAGGTTTCCTTGTTTTTTCACAGGTGAATGCAAGATGGAGCAGACCCCTGCCACTCCCTGCAAGCAGCCCCCCTCCTCTTCGACCTCTGTGACCACTCAGCCAGCCCCCAGGACTACTTTGTTTCCTGTACCACTCACCGACGCCTCCCCTGCTGCAGCACCGGGCCATCCTCCTACGCCGTCTGCTGAAACGGAGCTAGACCCACCTGCACCCTCTGTGTCAAAGGAAGAGGAGGTCCATGAGGTCTCTGAAACAAAACACAGAACTCCCAAAAAAGACCTGCTGGAGATCGACCGCTTCACAATCTGCGGTAACAGAATCGATTGACCAACAGCAGCCGTTGATGTAACCACTCAGGAAAGACTGTGAGCAAAGGCTCCCTCACTGGCACCTCCAGCCAGCAGCAGCAGAAAGCTGAGTATATATTAAAGTCAGCGAGTTATTGTGAATGAAGACATAGTGTCAGACTGGCCTGCTGAGGTGGAGAAGGTTGAAAAAGCACTTCAGCTGGTTGATTAACAGCAGGAGGCAAAGTGGGAGTGTGCTAGTCAAGCTGTTGGGATGAACTGCTGTGTGGGTGTGTGTGTTTTTAAGACTGTTCAGTAATCAGAGTGAGAGTTATGGCGCGTGTGACGGCACAGAAGCACTTCCTGTATGAGCAACAATTGGACCTGAAGGGGAGAATTTTCATCCTGCCGGCAGAAAAACAGTTGAAGTTTGAAGGTTAAACTGAAACTGGGCTTTATTTACCGCAAATAAAAGTGTTCCCATTATCAAAATGTCAGCAAGACCAAACAAGCCAGCAAAACATGCGGTTTGCAAACAATGGTGATATTTTAAAAAAATTAGTAATAAAGGGGGTCCCCGACATGACAATCAGGACCTCGTTTGTTACACATGAAGTCTTTTAAAGAAGTTTCTTTTAAATATGTAAATAGTTTGGCCAAATTTACATTCAGGTTATTGAACTAAATTGAGTAAATCTTTAAGAAAATAATCCGTTATTGAAGTTTCAGTCAGATGCTGGTCAACTTTTTGGGAGTTTCAAATCAAATGTCTGTAAACTGACAGTAGGAGTTGCTGGATGTTGCATCAGCTGCTCAGTTCTGTGGCTTCAGTCTACCTCAGTGGATCTAGCTTGCGCTTTATGGTGCAGCTTTTTATGCTCGATCATCATGGGGTTTTATTAACATGACTAAAAAACTACTTTAAACTGCAGCCTTAAGAAGAGCTTTTTGTTTACACAGCTGATAGAAAGTCACTGGATGCAGGCACTGCACCTTCAGTAACAAACGCACTCATCATTAGCAGATTGAGTCCTGCTGACACTAACCCGGCTGCTTCTGCTAGCTGCAACACATCCACACATGAAGAAGAGGTCCATTTGAAACTGTGGAGAAAGAAGCTGACTGAGCCTACAAACATCTAAATTTCCTTTTTGCTTCGGTACGTTTGCCTTTTAAATCGCTTTATCTTTTTATTTAATGCAAATAATTGTTGGAACAGGGTGACCAATGCCTGAAGGTTTTCCTCGGGGATGTAACATGTCTCATTTTCTTAGAGTAATTATATTTTATATCGCATCACCTTTGGTCTGGAATGTTTGCACTAATGGACCATGATGTCTACAAGTTCGGTCACATTCACATTCAGCTCAACCAGTACTCTTATGTTTACATCTTAGGATGACGGAAGTAATATTTTTACAACAAAATGCCTTCTCTGCATGTCTGTTGTAAGACTTACTTTGTTGACTGACCTTAAAAACATATTTGGAGCGAAGATGAAAAAACTTTGTAACAGAATAGTTGTGTCATCCAGTTTTTAATTTGTGTGTAACTGTAATGATAATATAATTACATCTATCTTTCTTTTGGGTTTGTGATTGAAAGCCATGTTATATCTTATATTTGAATTGGAATCCATTTCATCTTATTTAAATTTGTTTAAATCCGTTTATTTATCTAAAATATGTTTTTTCTGGTTCCTGCAATCTTTACAGAGCGAATTTGTAGGCGAGTATAGAGAATTTCATCATTCATAGTGAGATTACTATGAATGATCTGCTCATAAAACTCAAATAACTTGTGTTATTTTAGTCTGCATCAAATAATATGTTAAAAATAAGGTATTTTATATGGTAATCTATTTAATTTTGCTGTGAAAAAGTTTTATTTTTACGGAAGATATATAGTGTTTACACCTCAGCTTCTATCCGATTCTGTTCTGGAGAAAATGGTTCTATATATTATTTCAATTGTCGTGTCAATTGTGATAAGGAAGATGGTTCTATTTTGGGAACTGCAAGTTGTGATGATATTTTTGCCCTTAAAATCTGACTCCTCAGTCTGTCATGTGGTTCTGTTAGCTGGACTTTTGGTCTTCACTATGCATTGGTCTGCAGTGGAGAGCAGCCAAACCACAACATGGCCCCCAAGTTAAACGGAGATAGCAGAGATGATTATTTTTAGGTCCAATTCACTGCCTGCTTTGTTTCCTCAGTTTGGTCAATGTCTAATTACTACCTTGATACTGTATGAAATTGTACCTTTGGAATAATAAAAGTTTGTTTCTTAAATTTCTCACATTGTTTGATGGTAACAATTAGCAGAAAAATAATCTGAAGAGATCTTATTACACTAATTTATTTATTTATTTATTTTTATGGAAATATATCTGGGAGCTTCAAACAATGTCCTATTTGTTTTTTTTCCAAACCTCCAACCAAGTTTTTAGCCACAATAGGAGTTCATTAATTTGCTTTTTTCCAGTGATTGTTTGTCTCTAAATCCAGTCCAAAGAATACTTTCATGTGCTAAATAACGTGAAAACTGGAAACTACAAAACCTTTAGTCTGTTTGCCGTAAAGGCGCACATTTCGGGTAACCTTTCCAGGTAATGTTTTCTCTTAAAACTGCTAAAAATATTTGAATTCACATAATATATTATCTTGTGTTATCCATATCCATATTATCCTGACTGAGGGATCATCTGTTTAAGACCTTCTTCCTATGCACTACACTTTCCTCCCTTTTTTTTTTCTTTTACGTATGTTGATTCTGGGGTTTTTGAAAGGCACTTTCAAATAAAAGGTGTTATCATTATCATAACTATTATCATCTGACTGCTTTAGTATTTCAACAATTCTTTAAGTTTGAATATCAGATCAAAACAGAAAATTTGTTTTATTTTTCCTATTTTATACACAACCACTTTTCCCCTGGCTGTGTATAAACAGTTTATAAGAATAGTAATAATGTGTTGGAAATTGGATGTAGCCTACTGCCAATATGTTTTTCAAATTACTGCATGAAATCTTTCTGCTCCTGAAACACATTTTTAAAAAAGGATTACAGCTCTCACTGACACATGGGAAGCTGAAAGTATCTCTTTTTCTGTTATTTAACATTTACTTATTGTAAGCAAAGCTTTACACTACCTATGACCTCATCTGTCCTGATGCCAGGCTGCATGTATCTGGGAGTGGAGGTCATGCAGAGTAAATCTGCAGCAGACATTCTAAGAAGGATAAGCTCCTTATAGGAGAACTGAGACGAGCTTCAGCCCTGTCACAGTTACCAGTATGTTGTCTTAGAAAGGACGACCTGTGTAGTAATACTTGGCCAGTGTCCAGCAAAACCAGCATGGTGTGATGGAAGAAAGAAACATGTTTTTAAAAAAATAAAATAAAAAATCTCCCAGTCAGGAAGAAATTCATCATTTGTAAGTCCTGAATGCTTCTCTGTTGGTCTAATCGGTGTGTCAGGGGTTGAAGAAAGATGCTCACCATCAATGATCAAAGGTTTCTTAACAGGAACCGCTGCTTTTTCCAAGACCCAGGGCCTCATGTGCTCCCCAGAGAGGACAAGGATGTTGTTGTGCTGAAAGACATGAGCAGTACCCACCTGATCGCTGCTTCACCGATCACACCAGCAACCTGGGCCGCACTGCAAGTATGCTTTCTCTCCCTGCGGGATGAAAAATAAGTTTAAAGGTTGGGTAGCTGGAAATGTATTCCAAATGTAGGTGAATGTGGTGTGAAGAACACTGTCTAAAACAGAAAACACCTATTTGGACACCTATGTTTATAGTGTCAACGCACAGGTAAATGAAAGCCATTAATATGAGACTTTTCACTTATTTTAACTAAATGTGTAAAATATTTAATCCAAATCCACTTTATATGAGAAACACTGATTCAGAAGCCCAATTACTGATCTATTAAGAATGAAAACACTGTCGGAGCTAATGTAGATGTAAAGTGACTAAAAAGTGCATCGAACTTGCAGCTCCCCCTTTAACAACCAAACCTCCTGGTAAATGTGATGCTGCCGCGCATCCGTCCTCCTCTCCCCAGCAGGAGGAGCGTTTCTCCCAGGACCAGTCCTCTCTGTGCACAACTGACGGCGGCGCGCACCCTTTGCCCGATCCCGTGACGCAGCACACTGCCTTTTACGCAAAGATACCCGAGTGGAACCGACAGGCGCGCTCATCGCGGTGGGACCGATCACATCGAAGATAGGAAAAAGATCCGCTAAGGAGCCTCAGAGCGCGGGGAGGGATGCTCAGAATGAGTCGCTGCGCGGGCAGCAGCACTTAAAAAGCTGCGGTCCCCCCACTGGAACACTTTTATATTTACTCTCACCCCTTCCCCTTGAGGATCTCTCATCCCATTTGATAGAAAATACAAGAGTCCAGGCAGTCTTCGTCCGGTTAGTTCGATCTTTGAGTATCTAGTCTGAGGACAGGTGTGGGTTCTGACATGATGTGGAAGACCCCAATCCTGCTGCTGTTGCTGTCGGTGCTGTTCGCGTCCGGTGAACTCCAGCAAGAGACCGAGCCGCGGAGACTCCCACCCCCGGGAAAGTTGGATTTCGGCTATGTGCCTGCGGGAGTTTACGAGACTCTGGCCCATTACGAACCGGGACCCATCGGGATTCTGTTTCATTTGGTGCACGCTTTTCTGCATGCGGTGCAGCCCAATGCTTTCCCCCACGGTAAGGCATCCTCGTCGTCTTTCTCGGTAGAGCTTAAACAGAGAGGCTGCATGAAATCCCCGCGGAATGTGGCAGGAACAGGCAGCAGAAACGGAACATTTAAAACAATCCAGAAGGAATAGTTCTGACAGAAATAACCTGTGGTGACATGGGGAGCCAAATTCTTTTCACAGTGGGTTGATTAGGCTATAAATTCTTGAAAAGATGGCACTCTGGTTTCTGGGATATGGCAAACAAATCAGATTTGATCATTTTCCATGGTTAGAAACACAATGTGTTCCTTTCCACAACCTCAGAACTACGCAAACAATTATTTGATTCCGTTTTTTGAACAATTCTTCATAAATAACACAAGTTTTACCGCATGTTTTCATTCTCACTGCGTGGAAACTAGCCTATTCACTTGCGAATTTGCAGTCAATTTGGGCGTCACGTTTATCCGCGCCGCACGCGCCTCCTTTTGCGCACGGATCAGCGTACTTTCAGGTGGCGTTTGCGCACTTTGTGTGTGTATGATTACAAATGTGCGCACCTCTTGTTGATAGTAGCGGTCAGTTGCAGGTTTACTCAACATTTTTAAAGCATGTGTTAATGTTTTTATTGAACCCCGCAGCCAGAAATCCTCACTGTGCGTGTTTCTTTCGAGAGAGAGGTCTCAACGCACGGACACCTACGCACAGGTGGGGCGTGTGTTTAATTGGGTATGGATCTTCATAAGATGCGACTCCCCCCAAGCGTCAGTCTGGCCATACTCCATCGGAACGGTTTGCAGATTAGTAGCTCTCCAAGTCACCTTGTTAATTGAGTAATCCCATAAGCCCCTGCGCCATATGTTGTTGGCCCTTTAGTTTCTAGTTTATCACAGTCATTTGGGGGCTCGTGGTCTAAGACGGTGGAGCAGACATATCACTGCTCAATGAAGATTATTTCATTCATGGATGCAGTCATTAAATAATGCATTGCAATGATGGACTTCACCTAGAAGCTTGTTTGTTCACAAAAACCAGTTTATCTTTATTGTTTTTAGGTGAAAACGTAACCAAGGGCTTGTTTTTTTAATTTTTATTATTATTATTATGGGGTTCAACAGATCCATGAATCAAAAGCCTTCTGCTTCTTAACAGAAGCAGCATGGGCACTTTAATCCAGAAATCTGTTTGGGCTGCTTGGATCTTTGTTTGGTTTGCCGGGTACTAACATCTTGTCATATTTTAAGCCCGTCTGTCCGTGTGATTTATTGGAGCATTTAACTAAGAGTCAGATTTGACTCCATAAGACATGTGAGGAAGTACATCTGCACATGCAATAGTTTCTACTCCAGTGGTTTGTGACTAGAGGGGACAGAAGTTTTTCGCTCCTTCAGCCCGTTTGTTTCCAAGATTAAGTTGGCAGAAGGTCAGCTGAGTTAAATGTAAGTGGTAAGTAGAAATGTCCCAGAAGACATTTAAAGAATTCATCACTAAATATTTTGAAAGATAATAGAAAGAAAGTCTTAACAAGATATGCTCATGCTATTTTCTGTCTTTAAATTGCATTTCATGCTCAGAGAAGTTTGCAGACCTGTGATTACATTATTGATGTTTTCCTGGAGGCAGAGCCAGATATATGGACTTCTCTCTGTTTTGGATGTAGCTGGTCCATCTGCTGTGTTCTACCTGAAAAGATCATTCATCAGCGCAGTCACCATCAGATTGCAAGTCCATACAGATGTGTGACCACAGCATCTTTGGTATGGGCGTTAGGAGAGAAAAGAAGCCAAGTGGAAATGGTTTATCATCCTCCATCTATTGATAACTAACTGTCATTCAAGATGACTGAGGCAATCTTTACAACAGCACACAGGGACAACTCGGCTACTGATGATACCTCACTGATGCTCCTGCAGTGCACATTGGACCGAATCCTTTCTAAATGAGACACCTTTTCATTTTGTAAGAAATTACTCCAATCTGTAAAGAAGCTGTATTTGAGATCTGGACCTTGCAGGTGAATCTAGTGCAGTGTGTTGTATGATTCCTTTATTTATGGTTATTTCAGTTGTTCTTCATGACAAAGAATGTATGTCTGAAGCATTATTCAGTTAAAGCATTTTTTAAAATGAGCTCTAAGACATCATGAAATCTGATGGTTTTGTGAGGAACAATCTGGTTTTTATTGCAAATAAAAACATTTTCCATCATTTGCATCAAGACAATTATCAAAAAAACAAAATATTTTTTTACTCTCAAAAACTAATTAAAAGCCTTACAGAATAATATAGAAGTAAAAGCTCCAGATGAGAAAATGAAAGCCACTCATCCTGAATGAGTAAAATACTGTATGTACAGGTACAGTCTAGACAGAATGTCAGGAACTGAGGAGCGCTGGAAGTTATACATGCTGCCATTTTAGTTTTCATGTCTTCCAATTATTTGAAAACCTTTGCAAAAAGCATAAGATCTATAAGTGAATGAAAACTAGAATGTCCTTCAGAGCTGAAACTTTGCCATATGTGTTGACTGGTGCAACAGCAGAGATTTGTTTAAAATTGTGGGTATTTTAAGTTTATTCAGCTTACGTTGCTTACTGGCCTTTTTTCGTGACGTTCGGTCTGCAAAAAAAAAAAAAAACATCACATCGGTGTATGATTAGCATCCTACATTCTGTGTAATCAAAGTGTGATGTTTTACATCGTTTTTCATTTTTACAGTCTCGTGAATGTCGGCTCATGTCGACTGACGTGTTCATCAAACTGTCTACCAGCTCGTAGGAGGTGTTATTAACAAAGGGGCAGCAAATGTCTATGGCGGATGCCCACACTAAACAAATGAACAGCGACATATATTCTGTAACATTTCCCTGTCGGCCTTCTGCTGAACTGTGGAAGCCCGCCTCCCTCCCACCCACACACTCTCACCAACATACAACATGCCAGTATACCTGTCACCAAGCTGACGTACAAGATCACAGCCCCATTTTCTGACAGCAAATATGTAGCATTCCTGGATCCCTGCTTTCAATATTTGTACATGACAGAATGGTAATAGGAAGGACTCTGGTTCAGTGGGATTTTTAGAAAGCTGAATCATTGTAGAGAAACAGCCCTGAAACCTAAAGGCGGAGAAAGTTTCTATAAACTGATATGACTAAACAAGAGGGAAGTCATGAAAACATCTTATTATCATCTTTCACAGTTTATTTAAAAGGTTTTGTTTTATTGAATTTTTCCTGAAGCTCAAATAAATCGGACACTTTTAGATAATGATAGGCAAACTGTCACTATAAAGCCTGTTTAAGGATTTACTTATCCGATATTTTGAAGCATGTTTTATCATCATAAATTGTACAGGGCTGGGAGAATCAGAGCGGTAGAAGGAAACGCTGAGCATGTTTACATATCAGGTCCTCCTTCTCATTGTTCAGCTCTTTTAATGCTTTTTTATTTGCAGCTTGTTTCTTGTAGATCAAAGCAAATAACTCTATAAAATGAATACAATGATGTGTAAAAACATAGGGCAGTTAGTTTTCATCCATATAGAGAAGAAGTCTTGCTTATATAGTTTAACTGATAAAGATTGCTGTTTAAGAAATACAGATGGAGTTATGGCCAATGTGTCTCACCGGATTGGTTTTATTGGCCCTGCTCATATATTTCCTCTTGCTTTCAGGCGAGTACTGTTGCTTTTAATGTTGGGAAGGTTCAGCTTTTTCTCAACGATTCTGCTCTTTTCACTCAACTGCCTTAGAAAAGTCAGCTCTTTTCTTTCCCAGTTGACCCGTTTTTAGTCAAGCCCTTTCACGTATGAATTTATAAGAAACAGTAACACATGTTTTTTTGCATACAGTAATTTACTTCCATAGCCATATACAGTGATGCTTTTTTATTTCTTTGTCATATTTTACATTTTATTTAATCAATGTATTTTTTATATTTGATTCAAGATCATTAATTACATATGCTTCTTCATATTTCTTTAATATGACAATTCTATAAAAATATAGCTGTGTCTTTTCTTTTCCTGTTTATCAGAAAAGAAAGTTTGGTTATTACAATGTATGTATGTATATATAAATATTTATTGTATAGTAAATGAAAGTGTATTGCATGACTCACTGATGTCCCCTGAAGCGGCAAAATTACATATTTTCCATCCCCGCCCATTAATATACTGGAAAACAGCTGTCAAATAAGTGTCCTCGGTAGTGGACACTATGCATGAAAGGGCTAATTTAGGAAATATGAAGGTCTGTTGTTTTATATATGTGAATTTTTTCAATAGAAATGTAATATTTTAGTCAAACCTTTGTACTACCACACTCCCTGTCTTCTAAGAGGTTGCTTCATTTCTACATAGTGGTATGATCCTAGTCCTGTATGTAAAGAGCCGGTTCATTCATAAACAACCAATCACTATGAAGCACCGTGAGAGGTAAGCAGTGAAAGAAAAAAAAACAGAGGTGGAAGTAACTGATTACAAATACTCAAGTTATTGTAATTAAGTACATTTTTTTGGGTACTTTTGAGTATTTTTTTCAAAGTGTGTAATTTTACTCATACCCGACTACAATTTATACCACATAATCTACTTCACTACTTTTAAAATCATAAATCGCTATACTGAGTACATAATTTGCACCTTCCATACACCACACATTAACCGTAATGAAAATATAATACTGGATAGACTCGGTAAACTTAGAAAACCAGCTCTTGCTGAAACTGAACAAAAGGTTCAGAAAGTGAAGTCTAGGCTAGTTTGACACTTACCTGCCCATTCAGAGTTTATTGGGAAAAATTTATATCGTTCTCTGTGGGTTCAAAACCTTTTTTGTCATTTATTTGAACAAACACAATTTCTGCTCATGTCATTTCTTTGCCAAAAAATTTCCTCTGTGCAATTGTTCTAAACATTGTTCATCGGAGAAAAGTGCTTTGAACCCTATGCCCGCTATTGACAACACAATAAAACATCCATCAGTTAAAAAGTAATTAATACTCTGAGCAGTTTTTGAGAAGACTACTTAGTACTTTTACTAAGACCAGTACTTTTACTTGTAATTGAGTACAATTTAACCAATGTAACAGTACTTGTACTTAAGTACAAATTTTTAGTACTCTTTCCATCTCTGTAAACAACTGAGCCAGCTTTTCTGATTCACTACAAAGCATCGGCTCGCTGGCTGCATCCTTTGAGCACGACGCATCACAAGATGTTTTGCTAAACAAAATACCCCAAAAAACACAACATCCATTACTCTGCTCGCATTAACTCAAACGAGCTGCTCATTTAACATATGGAGGCTTCTGAGCCTCTTCGATTCACTCTCTCATGTCTCACAGTTAATCTCTCCATAAGTCAGCCATCGCTTGAGAATTTAGGTGCATCAAAGATGCTTCGGTATCATTTCATGCCTGGGGGTGAGCGGGCCTGCAGAGACCCTGCCAGCCACCATCACACAGCACATCCCTCTAGGAATGGGTTTTCTCATTAGCGCCTGCGTGCCTTCTCATCAAGAAATCAGGTTTATGTTTGGTTCAGACCGCAGAGGATTGTAGAAAACCCTGCTGTTAGTTCATGGAGAGTTACAGTTGCCAGGGAAACCTATCGGTCGTCAGTAGTGTGTGATTTGGTTTCCAGCTCGCTGACTTTGTTTGACTGCACTGCCGAGGTCTGAGTTTAAAACACAGTGGGAGGAGGGAAAGTTTTACAGCTCAGGTTATGCTGTTTTGTACCAGGTTTTCTATTTAACGCTGATCAAAAGGGAAAAAAAAAAGCAGATGTTTTTGCTCCAACAGAAAGTCATAAAGAAACTCAAGAGTTCAGTGAAGGACACAGATGTGAAAACTGAAACAGGGCACTCTGAAATATTTCAGTCTAGTGTCAAGGATGCCATCTTAGAGCTATGTGAATCAGATCTGCATTATATAGCGGAGCTATAAAGCAGAAGACAGTGTGTTTGATGTTTTTTATTACCCAAAGAAAAGATTTTGATAAAAGGGAGTCTGTTCCAGGTTCAATGCTGTTAAAATTAATTCAGATGAAATCACAAGTTGAAATCATAGGTTTTCCTCAAAGTTTGTCTTTTTAAAGGGATCTGTAGTTTTTTCACCCTTTTTTTGCTAATACTTGATATTTTATCTTCAGGTAGTTGATAATCTACATGGTGCATGTTATTCCAAACATGGAAGAATTCTTGCTGGGGGTAAAAGGTTTAACCCCAAACAATGTTTGTAATTGTTCATTTCAGCCTCTTTTACACATGCTCTCCTTTACATTCATCAGCTGAATGTGTCTGTCAGCAGGCTGGTGCTTTTCTGTACAAGTTTGAACCTATTTAGTAGTTATTATTCTTTTGCCATCACATGAGCAGATAGTCTCTAATTTGGCATATGTGTGTCTCAGAGAAATCCAGCAGATTGTGTTTAGAAATGAATCGCTTACAGGGCTGTCCAAACTTTTCTACTGAACATTTTCTTCTTACTTTTGTTCTGTGCAGTGGCAAGCAATTATCTTCCATAATGCATGAGCCAAACCCTTTCTGACACAGCATAGCCTCTTCAAAGCGGGGCTGCTGCACCTTCGTTTCACCTTGCTGTTCAGTTTATAAGATGCAGAGGCAGAAATTTGGGTTGGGGGTGCATGTTTGAGCCAGCCATGGACATATGCTGTTGAATGTATTCTGCTGTGACAGCAGAATAAAGAGCTTTAAACACGGACTCGGTTATCGCTCTTCTGACTGCAACACCAGCCACGCTGTTGGAGAGCACACGCTGATACGCCACTGAATTCCCTTTGTTTGGTCAAGATGAGCAAGAAAAGGCCGTAGAACTGAAAAGTTTCCTTGTGCTAATTCCACTTGGTGTCCGAGTGAAAAAAAACTTGAAATGATCGAGAATCTTTTCTTGATGTCACAGTTTCACACCAGTCTTGGAAGATGGTAGCTTTTCCAAAAGATTTCAGTGTCAGTTTTATTTATTGGAAGTTTGGCTTAACGGGAATACCCAACATAACAACCCCTATTTTTAGGTCCAAAGTGATATAACTGTACCTTAATTCAATCTAAAACTCATCACTTCTATATAAGTTACTGTATGAAGCACAGTTTTACTCCTGGGCACAACAGGTTCTCTGCGTGGCTGAAGAGAATGAACATCTGGAGGGCCAACAGACAGCTGTGCTGGCATGACATGGCACTGTTAATGCTTCAAATAAGAAAAAGCAAATGGTATGAAGACAAGCTTGAACATTTAAATCAGGTTTGGTGGCTGCTGTCAGTGCAGGGGGAGACTGTGATGAG
Source organism: Craterocephalus amniculus (assembly GCA_036024015.1). Taxonomy (NCBI): domain Eukaryota; kingdom Metazoa; phylum Chordata; class Actinopteri; order Atheriniformes; family Atherinidae; genus Craterocephalus; species Craterocephalus amniculus. The sequence continues at coordinate 39,722 of JAVQJG010168281.1, forward strand.
AGTGAGAACTACAGGGGGTGCTAAAGAGCAGAAAGGCAAAACTGTGAGTCTTTACAGCAAAAGGAACGGAGCCAAAGTGAAGCCCAGGGTTTTTAGAGCTGCTTTGTGATGGAGGAATTACAACATTGGATTTGACAGGAGTATAAACCTGTCAGCTGACCGCTGTGTTCTGCTGTGTGATTTTTTTCTGATTGTAAGGAACCCTGTCTATTAACTTGCCCCCCCATCCCCCACCAGCCTAAAATACACAGCTAAAAGCCAATTAAATACCCCTTTTTTTTCCAAAATCCTCAAAATTGATCATACCTCGAACCACAGTTCTTGCCATTGCTGTATGTGTTCAATGAATTATAGTTTGATATAAATGTTAAATTGTCCAGCTCAACATTAGCTGTTTTTATGATGTTATTCTTACCCATCAGCAGGACATCCACCACTAACACTAAGTGTGTTGATGTTTAATTTGACTTTAAAACTTGTAAAGCAAATTTTTACAGCTTTTCTAGATAGGGGTGAAGACAATTTCCCAAAAACCCTCCAAGTCTCTCACTTAGTGCTGGCGGGAAAGCGCTCATGTGTGTTTCTTGGGACTTTATCTTCCAGGTTTTGATGCATCATTTTCAAATGATGCGTTTCTTTATCTACAGAAACATTGGGGAACAGTTGCAGCTGTCTACGAGCAGACTGCAGATGAAGAAAGTTTAGCATGTAGTTTGATGTGTGTGTTAGTGTGAGCTCTCATAGTGTTTACTGTGTGCTCTGTCACTAAGTGCTTTAAGGGTTTCCAAGTACGATCTATCTGAAAAGAAGCAGACCCCGTGGAAGTTATTGGTGGAGTGGAGATGGTGGGTCACTCCGTTCCCAAAAACAAGTTGATGTGAAATGAAGGGTAAATTCATCGTGGAAAAAGGTCACCACTGTCATTCTGTCACACTGAGTAAAGCACATTGTAGAAATTTAGTTAAAATCTTAAAAAAATTGTGACAACTAAGGGAAAAATAGGGTATAATATGTCTGATTTAAATACTACCCGTGTCCTAATGACTAAATACTGCCAACTTAACAGACTGATGAAGGCATCTGGGGGATATCTGTCTGTAAAGGACTAAGAGTAGCAGCCTCATGCGGTGATTAATATCAGGGTGTCACCACCTCTTTTCTTTATTTTCAAATTGCTCTACCTTGTTCATCAAGGAAGTGTAAAAAAAACACACACACTAAATATTGCCAATCAATTTAAACACCTCATAATTTGCTCGTAATCTATCATAAAAGCCGATTAACATCATCATAGCTTATCAAAGAAAACAAAGGCCAAATTAGAAACATAACAAATCACTGCTGGTGGATTACTCTGCATTCAGTGCAGAGTAATCTGCACTGAATGCAGCTGAGGGGGAAATACCAAGAAAAGGACATGATTCAGCAAAATTTTTGTTGAGCTTAAAAATGAAAGTCTTGTAGAAGTCCATCCCCCTCCATCATATATTGTTCTGTTGGTTCCTAATATTTTTTAAACCATTCAACGAGACGAGGAAGGAGGTCTCAGGATTTGGTTTGGTTACCATACTCTGACCTTGACTACAACCAAAGTTGCTTCCTCTCTTAGGTTTAAATTGACTGATCCAAAAGGCCAGAATGAGTCTGGGTTAGAAAGTCAACTGCATGTAGCTACCCACAAGCTGACTGCCATTGTGAGCGCTGGTCTGCGGCTGACCCCTAAGTTATAACGTCCCTGTTATAGATCAGAATGAAGCAGGGAGTCGTATGTAAATTTTTACCACTCCAGTGCACATTTTACTAATTAGAGAGTTCCCCAGCAGCAGGAGCATCAGGGAAGATTACCATTCATACGGACTACGGATGTAGTCATGGGCTATCTGAACTATCTGTTCATAATCACAAATCTATGGACATTTTTTTTGCATTAATTGAGTAAATGAAGATGTTTGTCTTTTTTTAAGTCAGTAGGCTACACTGAGACATAAACAAAAATCAGAACAAGTCCAACAACTTTTCAATTTTTATTATTTATATACAATTACAACACCAGTGGGAAATAAATACCAAAAAACACTGTAATGGAATAAAATATGGGGGACAGGGAGCTTAGGTGGTAGGGTGGGTCATTCAGTGATGTGAATGGTGATTCGAAGGGTGATTTGAATCCCGTCACTCCCACCTCAGTCTCCTGTCGTGTCCTTGGGCAAGACACCTTACCTTCATTGCCTCCAGTGATGGCACCGCTGGTAAAAGTCAATTGTAAGTCGCTTTGGATAAAAGCGTCAGCTAAATGACAGTAATGTTAAACTGTGGAAAGCGTCAGCTGACACAAGAGGTCCATTATGTAGTAAAATATTCATTTGTTTAAAAGTCACACTTTTCTAAGCATTTTAGAAATAAAAAATGGCACAAGGAGGGTGGGAAAGAGTGGCAGCGACCAATGATGGTCATGGAGAGGAGAGAGGAGAGGATAAAATTACCTTGACCTTCTCAGGAGGATGAGTGATTTACCCTACCCATTACATTAGGTACCCCTAATGGTAGGGGAAATACTGATTACAGTATTTATTGTGGCCTTTGTGTTGTAAAGTTGCAGATTTTCCAGTACCTTGGGCCAGAGATGTTCACAAGTCATTTTTTGCAAGTCCAAGTCAAGTCTGAAGTCTTTGGTCACAAGTCCAAGTCAAGTCTCAAGTCTCGATAAAATAATTTCCCATGTCTTTTCTTTTTAATG